>JBBDGP010003936.1:57500-80000 GCA_037952835.1 Lithobates septentrionalis | reverse complement strand
TGGCCCCCCATTCGACTCTATGCCCGTGGAGGACGGGAACGACGTCAAACGTCACTTCATCCCTCCGGCCTTAAAGGGACCATTTTTTTAAAAAGAAAAAAAAAAATAATAATTTTTTTTATTTGCTTTTGCTTTTAAGTGTAAGCCCTGGTTCAGATTGCGATACGATTTGACATGCGATTTGACATGTCAAATTACATGTCAAATCAGCGGCAATTTCCGGCAATGGCACCATCCAAATCAGTGCGACGCTGCAATTGCGGCGCCGCATCGATTTCAAAAAGGAGTTTCTGTACTGCTTTTTGCGATTTCGGGCTGCGATTTACATTGACATCTGCACAGATGTCTCTGAAATCGCGGCCCAAATCGGGACCGACATGCGGGAGTGAAATCCTCGCACGGCTTCATTCCCGCAGCTCAGTGTGAACATGGACTAAATATGAGATCTGAAATCTTTTTGACCTCAGATCTCATATTAAAGAGGTCCTGTCATGCTGTTTTTCTATTACAAGGGATGTTTACATTCCTTTGAATAGGAATAAAAGTGATCCAAAATAATTTTTTTTTCAAAAGGACAGTGTAAAAAAAAAAAATTAAAGCACCCTGTCCCTCGCGCAGAAGCGAACGCGTACGTAAGTCGTACCCGCATATGAAAACGGTGTTCAAACCACACATGTGAGGTATCGCCGCGATCGTTAGAGTGATAGCAATAGTTCTAGCACTAGACCTCCTCTGTAACTTAAAACTGGTAACCTGTAGAAATTTTTAAACGACGTGGAGATTTTTAAGTGCCAAAGTTTGTCGCCATTCCACGAGCGGGCGCAAATTTTGAAGCGTGACATGTTAGGCGTCAATTTACTCGCCGTAACATTATGTTTCACAATATAGAAATAAAATTGGGCTAACTTTACTGTTGTCTTATTTTTTTAATTCAAATAAAGTGTATTTTTTTCCCCCCCAAAAAAATTGCGTTTGTAAGACCGCTGCGCAAATACGGTGTGACATAAAGTATTGCAACGACCGCCATCTTATTCTCTAGGGTGTCTGAAAAAAAAAAAAAAAATATATATATATATATATATATATATATATATATATATAATGTTTGGGGGTACTAAGTAATTTTCTAGCAAAAAAAAAATAACAGATTTTAACTTTCAAACAACAAGTGTCAAAAATAAGCCCGGTCCTTAAGTGGTTAAAGTGTTACTAAACCCACAACAGTAAAATCAGTCTGTATATGCAGTAGAGCAGGGGTTCTCAGCTCTGTCAAGTACCGCCAACAGGCCATGTTTGCAGGTTTTCAATGGCTTGGTATTTTGGACGAGTATTTTATCTAAGAGAAATTCCCAAAACATGGACTTATGGGATGTACTTGAGGACAGGGATGAAAACCACTTCAGTAAAGCATGCTTGTTACACTCACCGTGGAACCTAAGGGGTTAATCCTCTGCCTTGTGTAAAAAAGGCAGTTTGATCCTGTCTTCTCTGATCCTCCCCTTCTATCACTGTCCCCAATATATCTCCTGATAGTACAGAGCCTTTGGAGTCACTCTGCACATGCTCAGTTTTATGTGTATTGCTAGAGAGTTTTTTTTCTCTTGGGAGGGTGCATGTGATCAGCACAGGGCCAATCAACACTGTCCAGACAGAAGGTCAGGGGTCCTGCAGCCTCATAGGACAGTCAGAGTAGAATGAAAACTCCTCCTACAAGTTTTAACCAGACACTGATAGAAGTCACAAGACTGCTATATACTGCTGATGAGAGAAAAGGTATTTAGCAGTTTATATTTACCAAAATTATTGCATTTCCGTGTTCTGTGGGAGACCAGATATAGTGAATGCAGGGTCCGGGGTTTAGTAACACTTTGAATCACATTGTTAGGTTCATATTGTACTTGTTTGTAGTCTAAATACTGAAATTTTCACTTAAAACTGTAATTTTTTTGGAAATGCCAGGAAAAACTTCAATAAACTGTAGGCGTTGTGTCAGTAAATTCCAATCTGGTAGCTTGGCAGCCCCGACTTCCATACATTGCACTTTACTTTTGTCTGTAAAAACGTCACTAAAAACTCAGATTGAAGTTAAAATAAAATTGCGGATCTCCCCCCCCCCCCCCCCCCCGCTGTTTTAGAACTAACCCCCGTTTTCTTGATCAGTAGAAGTGAATATTATTTAGTGAATGGCTCCATCACGATGAGGAAATAAATTGAATTTGTACTCCGCACTCCGGACAATGTTCTCCATCCTGGAAGCGGGGATAATGAACGCTGCCTGAACCGACATTGGCCCTTTAATCAGAGCCATGCTTCACCAGGAGACAGGTATAATGGGATCATTTATTACCCGGACAGCTCCTCTACCGGACACCCTGCGGAGAGGGAATGCGGAGTAGAAGGCCATGCTTCGGAGATGTTCTGTATAATGCCGCCATCTTGGAATACTAACTCAGCACGCTTCTCTGCTTCATCTCTCTGCACAGTTATCACAAATTTCATTCCTCTAAGACGGGGCAGTGAGATAATAGGATTCATAAAGACTATTCTAGGTGCTTCTGTAAGCTTTTCATTTAACCACTTACCTACCGGGCACTTTCACCCCCCTCCTGCCCAGGACAATTTTCAGCTTTCAGCTTTGAATGACAGTCACGTAACACTGTACCCAAATGACATTTTTTATCATCTTTACAAATAAAGCTTTCTTTTGGTGGCATTTAATCACCACTGGGTTTTTATTTTTTGCTAAATAAATTCATAGTTTGGTAGAAAATTTTGCAAACAAGTAATTTTTCTCCTTTACTGATGAGGTTACACTGATGGGTACTGATGGGCACTGATGGGCAGCACTGATGGGAATTGATAGGCTGCACTGATGGGCATTATTGAGGCTGCACTGATGGGCATTGATAGGCTGCACTGATGGGCACTGATGAGGCTGCACTGATGGTCACTTATAGGCTGCACTGATGGGCACTGATGAGGCTACACTGATGGGCACTGATGAGGCTACACTGATGGGCATTGATGAGGCTGCACTGATGGACACTGATAGGTTGCACTGATGGGCATTGATGAGGCTGCACTGATGGGCACTGATAGGCTGCACTGATGGGCATTGATAGGCTGCACTGATGGGCATTATTGAGGCTGCACTGATGGGCACTAATAAGGCTGCACTGTTGTGCATTGATGAGGCTGCACTGATGAGCATTGATAGGCTGCACTGATGGGCACTGATGAGGCTGCACTAATGGGCATTGATGAGGCTGCACTGATGGGCACTGATTGGCTGCACTGATGGGCATTGATAGGCTGCACTGATAGGCTACACCAGCTGGGACATTTCACTCTCAGTTTGGTGCACACATACGCCATCATGCGTGCATCAAGGTGAGGAATCATGGCCTCCAATACAACCGAGATGGTCCCCCATGGATATGTAGCACAGGGGTTTGCTATCAAAGTTATCATGTTAAGTACAGTGGAAGCTCGGATTACGAGCATAATCCGTTCCAGGAGTATACGCGTAATCCAATATATTCGCATATCAAAGCGAGTTCTCCCATTGAAGTCAATGGAAACTAAAATAATTTGTTCTGCATTGACTTCAATGGGATTCAATACCCCATGCAGCCAGAGGCGGGGGGCGCCGGAGAGCCTCGGAAACGGCCGAAAAGGCCCGAGGGACACTTCGGGTGACTTCGGCTGACCTTGGCAAACCTCGGAAAGACTCCGTTCACGAGCCTTTCTGAGGTTTGCCGCGGTCAGCTAAACTGTCCTCGGGCCTTTCCATGCATTTCCGAATGGCGCAGATCGCCGACTTCCGGCTCTGCTCGGCTTCGGCGCCCCCACCTCAGGCCAAAAGCGGTACTGCAAGCGGCTTTTGGCCTGAATCCTGCTTTTTTTTGCGAGACAACACTCGCAAACCGAGTTAGGATTTTTAGAAATACAGTGCTCGGTTTGCGTTAACCGCGTTACTCGCAAACCGAGGTTCCACTGTAATGTATTGTTTCTTAAGTAAGGGTTTGGCTCCCTCTAGTGACCGCTGAAACTTTATCAGGAACTTTTATTCATTTAGGTGGTAAACAGTTATGCATTGTGGGATATGTAGTTTGATGAGGAAGTGACTCATGTTGTTAACTCAGTTTGGGAACTACTGGACCCACAATTCCAAGTCACAGAACAGCCTTCTAAGCAAACAGATAAAAGGACAAGCGTGGCCATCTTTAGGGCTCTCCGGACGCCATTCAACAACCAGCAGGGAGGTCTGTGTGTGTGTGCTGTGCTTGGCCCGAAGAAATGATGTTAATAAGTGATCCCACGGATTACTGTATCCCTCCAAGTGGCACCCAGGTCCTGAAGGGTGTAGGCAATCTCGCGGATATGGATGGTCCTGCAGATCCCGGAAGGGTGGGGCATTACGTGAATGAATCCTTCAAGACGATATTCCATGGACCAGAAGATGGTGTTAATAGGTGAGGAGAGAAAGGAAGGGCCACATAGTGTAAATCCGAAAACAAAGATTTTATTTAAAATATATAGATGTACACTCACATGTAGATCCAAAGTAAAAAACAGCGCTGTGGAGGGATACAGTAATCCGTGGGATCACTTATTAACATCATTTCTTCGGGCCAAGCACAGCCACTCACCACCCAAGCCTATCCGGCCCAACTTGGCGTATGCCCCTTTGGGTCCATCTCATCCGGTAAGCCTTTTCATCTCTCGGTGGGAGTGGGCTTGTCTGCATTTTGGATGCCGGAAGTTTCTGTTTAAAATGTTTTCATGAGGACTACCTATTTTTTATTTTTTATTTCCTAGATACGGTTGATTCCTTTCACTGTATATTGACTGGCCAATTGGCGTTCATGTTGGACATTGTATAGCGCTACACTTGTTCTCTGCTTTCCCCATTTATACTTTGTTGGTCGTGTTAGCTGCTTTCGTTTCCTTCCCTCTTTGGGTAGCGCAGAATTATTTTGTATATAGAGGACTGAAACACGGACACATCATTCAAAACACGGCCATTTCTACAGGAACGTGTGTGTCGAGAATAGTGTGTTGAACTATTCCTCCTACTGACACCAACAATGAGGCCCTATTATTTCCACTGACGCCAACAATAAGGCACTGTTCCTCCCACTGACACAAGTAATGGGGCACTATTCCTCCCAGTGATCCCTATCAATAGGGCACTATTCCTTCCACTGACGGCAACAATAGGGCCCGGTTCCTTTTATTTATATGATCATGTTTTTTTCCGTATTTTGTATATATATTTATTTCCGTGTGCATTTTTCCACAAATGTTGCTTGTATATTGTTTATTATGTATTACATTTATTTTTTCATGAATCCTTTTTTTTTTTCTTTTCATACACATTTTTTTTCCCAGTTGCCATCCTTTTTTTCATTTTAATAAAACCTTCTTCAAAATCCACCTACAATCCTACTTTACGTTTCTGAGGGTTATACTGTTTGCTTTTTATCCATAGATTTACTTTATTTATACTCTGTGCATTTATCTGATCCATGGTCCGATTGTCATGAATGTTTTTGACAGAATGTTTATTTTATCATTCATATTTTTTGTATCATCCATCGTCTTCCAATGTGTCTCTCTTGTATTTGTTGTATACCATCGTATATGTAATCGGATCTTCCCGTCCAATGGCACGCCGAGAATGCAGGAGCTCATTCCTGCTATCCCCTCCCTCCCCATATTCTCCTCCCTCTTCCCACCCCTCTGGCTCTTTAAGCCTATCAGCTCCCCTTTCTATGCATTCAAAAAGGAGGGAAGAGTGCCTTGAAATGCGGTATGCCAGCTCCCCTCCCAATATCATCCATGCTCAGTTGTTAACCTCCGTGCGTGGCTGGGATCACCGCCGCTCCATTCCATACAAGCAGCTGGTTTTGGTACCCTGCTGTCCTGGTCTGCTGCATGCTTGGCAGTGCCACTGTTTTCTCTGTGCCTCCAGCTGCCCCAAGTCCTGGTGTTCCACAAACAGCGTGTCCTCCACAATCTGGCATATTGGCGACTATTGAAATGTGAGTGTGCTGCATTTTAATAAAGTTTGTTTTTACTTGCTGCTTACCTCAGCACCCTGCTCTTCACTCCTTTCCTGTTCCTTCCACTGACACCATTGATGGGTCAGCATTTCTCCCACAGACACCATCGATGGGTCAGCATTTCTCCCACAGACACCATCGATGGGTCAGCATTTCTCCCACAGACACCATCGATGGGTCAGCATTTCTCCCACAGACACCATCGATGGGTCAGCATTTCTCCCACAGACACCATCGATGGGTCAGCATTTCTCCCACAGACACCATCAATTGGTTTCCGTGGGAGAAATGGTGACCCATCGATGGTGGCCGTGGGAGAAATGGTGACCCATCGATGGTGGCCGTGGGAGAAATGGTGACCCATCGAAGGAGGCCGTGGGAGAAATGGTGACCCATCGAAGGAGGCCGTGGGAGAAATGGTGACCCATCGAAGGAGGCCGTGGGAGAAATGGTGACCCATCGATGGTGGCCGTGGGAGAAATGGTGACCCATCGATGGTGGCCGTGGGAGAAATGGTGACCCATCGATGGTGGCCGTGGGAGAAATGGTGACCCATCGATGGTGGCCGTGGGAGAAATGGTGACCCATCGATGGTGGCCGTGGGAGAAATGGTGACCCATCGAAGGAGGCCATGGGAGAAATGGTGACCCATCGAAGGAGGCCGTGGGAGAAATGGTGACCCATCGATGGTGGCCGTGGGAGAAATGGTGACCCATCGATGGGTCATCATTCCTCCCAAGGACATCATCAATGGGGCACCTTTCCTCAGACTATAAAGTCCAAATTGCCACACTAGAATTTCATAAAATTGTGTCAATCTTAGTATATAAACCAATAAAAATAATAATCCCAAAATATAAACAAGAGTCCAGATTTGTGAAGATTATTGTGAAAAAGTCTTGTCTTGATAGCCAAACACCTAAGTGTCCCACTACCTTGAATGTATAGGGCAGTGATGGCAAACCTTGGCACCCCAGATGTTTTGGAACTACATTTCCCATGATGCTCAACCACACTGCAGAGTGCATGAGCATCATGGGAAATGTAGTTCTAAACATCTGGGGTGCCAAGGTTCCCCATCACTGGTATAGGGCTATTACCAGAACAAGTGGGTTCTTTATACATAAAAAGAGCAACATGAGTTTGTGTATCAATGAGTCATCCTTAAGGGAGCATAAGCCGCCTCTAGGTCTCTGTATTTAATCGCGAAAACAGCTGAATATTCGACTATAGCATATAAAAAGAACCAAGGATACTATCAGTGTAAAACTGTATATAAAACCTTTTATTTTAAGGTACCCCTTTATTTTTAAAAGTACCACATCAAGCGCTTATCTGTAAAAATTTGATCCCGCAAATCTGACCAGTCACTTCCTGGTTGTGGCATGCATGGTGACGTTACGAGCGATAACTCCGCCTTAAGTGTTTCTTCACATCTGACGGCATCGGGACACACCAACGATGGAATCACTATTCCTCCCACTGACACCATCGATGGGGAATCATTCCTCCTCGTACGAACCACAGATGTCATTTTCATTACTTCCACTGACCACCAGGCCTAAGGCATTGTTTACTCTCACTGATGCCGGGACATTTTCTACCCCCACTGGACATAATCTGAAGGACAGTAAACTGGCCCTTTGTTTAGAAGGTTTGGAGACCCCTGCTCTTGGACAACACAGCTCAAATGCACATGAATTGCGGCACACCACAACTCATGGTAAAATACACGGCCATGCATTGTGGGGCAGTGCATCAGGAAAAAATAAAATGTGCATGTGCTTTAATGTAGCGGTTCGCACCCTTAGTCCTCAAGTACCCCCAACAGCCAGGTTTTCCTTTACTTTGCCCAGCTGCTTTAAAATCAACATCAATGACATGGTATTAAGAGCCATTTTATCTAAGAGAAGTTCCCAAAACATGGCCCGTTGGGGGTACTTGAGGACTAAGGTTGAGAACCACTGCTTTAATTGTCCGTTCTTGTGCCCTGGTATAACATGACACACAAGAACAGCAACAAAGCATGAATCGGTCCTTAAAAGGGACTATAAGGGCTCATTTACACTTGCTTCAGCTTCAACAAGGCTTTGCTAAAGCTCTCTGAACGCTAGTCAAAGCTCCTGTCACTAAATAAAATGGTTAGCTTACAGTCCTGTTTACAGCTTGCTTTTGCTTTGGCTTCGCTTCAAAAATTATACCCCATGTAGCTTCAGTGGTGCTTCAAAGCCTCCATAGAAGTCTATGGCAAAGCTCGCTTGAAGCCCCACAAAGCCCCATCGAAGCTCCAAGCAAAAGCAGGTGTAAAGAGGACTGTGAGCTAACCATTTTATTTAGTGACAGGAGCTTTGACTGGTGTTCAGAAAGCTTTAACAAAGCGTGTCCGAAGCCCTGTTTTGAAGCAAGTGTAAACTAGCCCTAAGGGCTAGGTCAACCACTGGACTCTTCCAAGCCGTGCTGATAGCTATCTTGGCTGTCAAAAATATAAAATAAATTAACACTTCCATATCATCCAGTGGCTTATTCAGTAAGGCAATCTGGGTGTCCTTGGGGCTATTAACTATCATAAATTAATACACAGTATCAAAGAATGGACACAAATCCAGAAACGTCTGATCTCGGGGCTTGTCAACCAAATATGAAGGGCTGTTCCCACCTGCCCACAATCTCTGAAGCATAAAGGTGAGAAACCTGGGTACATGTGTGAGAGGCGCTCTGGCACTAAACACCATCTAGGAGTAGACTTTATAGCTCACCTCAACCAGAGCAACATTTAAGATTCCCTTGTGGGTACGAGTAGTCCAGGTGCGCTAGTCCTCCTCACCATCAAGTCCCATGCCTAGGTCTTTTTCCCACGCCAATTGATAGGACAGTTTAGTGGAGGAAGAGACAAAAAATTGTTTGTAGTACATGGAGAGGCATCCACGTTGTAAAGCGTCTTGTTATACATCCGTTTTCAAACACCACATGTGTTGCAAGATCCAAGCTCATTTTCCGCAGAGTACGTAGAAAATGAATGACTTGTTGTAGTCGAAAGCTTTCAGCGAGATGCATCTCCGATTGTTGCACAAAGTATGCAGCAGGGCCGATTTACACTCAACTCTGGGCTGTTAATACAACATAAAAATTGCATTTCCCCACTCGACCACGCAATCTGATAAAAAGCAAGCCGCAGAAACAAGTCCTTATCTGAACTCTGGCCACTCAACATGAGTCTTGGCTGATGGAACCATTTTGCTTTTTCCAGTTTTGATGGGTTAAAAAAAAGAAAAAAAAAAAGTCTTTTTTAGCAAAGGAATCCCTTTGGATTTTCGACTGCAAAGTTGTGTGTCAGGTTAATAAAATTCAGGCAGAAATTTGATGCTGAAACACAGGAGCAGCTGCCTCTGATCCCAGATTGTCTGTTATGATATCTACAACCATTATCCGATATGGACAGCAGCTGGAGGAGATAACACAAATTATCCCGAGTGTTTAATAAAATCATCAGTTTACATTAGGGGGCTCTGTGCTCTTACTGGAAATTGAGGTCAAACTTCTTACATTCTTCGGGTTGTGGGTTTGAAGTAAAAGAGATGAACATACCACAAGTCTGTCACTTCCTGCTCTATGGTGTATCGCTTATTTGGGTTATAGACGATTTTTAAGATCGATTTAGTTAAACTCCATTTGTGCAAAAGATATAGTTATACAAGTAAACAAGGCACAGTACAGCAGAGAAAATGTAGAGGCGTGATGGACACAAAGTACAACCTAGTGTAGGGCTGCCCCTTTTCAACCTCAGAGGTACCCTTGAAATAATTTTTAGGTCTCAGGGAACCCCTGCTAGGGTTAGGTGGTCATTAAGAAAATGCCAATTGCGTTGGTGGTCGGTGGGAAGAATGCCACCCTTTCAGACAGCTTTTAACTACTTCCATACAGGGCATTTTCACCCCCTTCCTGCCCAAGCCAATTTTCAGCTTTCAGCGCTGTCGCACTTTGAATAACAATTGCGCGGTCATACTACACTGTACCCAAATGAAATTTTTATAATTCTTTCCCCACTAATAGAGCTTCCTTTTGGTGGTATTTGATCACCCCTGCGGTACTTTTTCTCTTGTGCTATAAACAAAACAAGAGTGACAAGTTTGAAAAAAAAAAAACACAATATTTTTTACTTTTTGCTATAATAATTATCCAAAATTTTTTTTTTTAAACAATTTTTTTCCTTATTTTAGGCTGATACATATTCTTCTACATATTTTTGGTAAAAAATATCGCAATAAGCGTATATTTATTGGTTTGCGCAAAAGTTATAGCGTCTACAAAATAAGGGGATAGATTTATAGCATTTCTATTATTATTTATTTTTTTTACTAGTAATGGCGGCGATCTGTGATTTTTATTGTGACTGCGATATTGCGGCGGACACATCGGACAATTTTGACACATTTTTGGGACCATTCACATTTATACAGCGATCCGTGCTATAAAAATTCATTGATTACTGTATAAATGTGACTGGCAATGAAGGGGTTAACCAGGAGGGGGCGCTGAAGGGGTTAATGTGTTGCTAGGGAGTGATTCTAACTGTGGGGGGGAGGGGATTCACAAGGGGAGGAGACCGATCGGTGTTCCTCTGTACAAGGAACATACCATCGGTCTCCTCCCATCTGACAGGACGTAGATCTGTGTGTTTACACACACAGATCCACGGTCCTGCTCGGTTACCGGGAAATCGCGGGTGCCCGGCGGACATTGCGGCCGCCGGGCACGCGCACCGGGACCAGAGCGATGCGGCAGGCCCCCTGGGCTGCCTGGAAGGCTGCGCCGTCATATGACGGCGGCCCAGGATAACAGCTGCACCGTCCCGCCGTCATATGACGGCGGGCGGGCAGCAAGTGGTTAAAGACCAATGGTGCCATGCTAATGCCTCTACCAAGTAGGGTTGCCACCTTTTCTTCAAGTCAAACCCGAACACTTTAGCGGCGCACAGTAAAATTTTAGTTTGTTGTATAAAAAAATACATATATTTTGCAATTAAATAACATTTCTAATCAAAGTTAATCACAAGAGTCCCCCCTTACATCAGAGTCCACAAAGTTCCTCTTTTACATCTGAACTCACGGAGTTCCCTTACACTGTAAGGTGGGTGGGTGGAGAGGGAATCTGCAGACTCTGATGTAAGGGGGGACTCTGATATAAGGGATGCTCTGGGAACCCTGATCTATGGGGGGAACAGTGAGAACTCTGATGTACGGAGAGGACTCAGATGTAAGGGGGAACACTGTGGCCTCTGGTGTAAAGGGGAACTCTGATGTAAAGGGTGCTCTGAGAACCCGGATTCACCTTAGTGTAATTAGTCAGAGGCAGGAGAGAGAAGGGGGGGAGACTTCAGTCACAGGCAGGGATGGATGGTGAGCTCATTCACCCCTTGGCAGTCACCTCTCAACCTCTCATCCAGATGTAGCTGAGGCTGCTGGACTTCAACTTTCTGGCCCCAACTTTCCTTTTCTGAGGCACAGCACCGAGGAGTGAAGTGTGGGCAGACAAGGAGGGGTAGGGGCGGAAGGAAGAGGTGTAGACCAAGCCCTCTCTCCTCTCCCATCTGTGTGGGGGGATGGGCAATTGTTAGTGCTGGCTTTAGGCAGTATGAAAGAGTAACAGATGCTCTCAGCTTACACAACTGCAGCCAGCAACCCTGCTGGGAAGCCATAGTCTGGTCTGAATAATGTGTCTGGGTTGCAGGTGGTCTGAAACCCCAACGCATTATTCCAAACTATCCGGGTGAATCCCACACAGGTGGCAACCCTACTACCAAGTGTTGATGGCCCTTGTTCTACAAATGTGCCATCAGATGGGAGATCAATTAGCCACAGCAAACTCTGGAGGAACCCTAGGCTTCCATGTAACCCTGGTTGAGAATGGTTGGTGTAGGGCAGGGATTTGCAATTAGCAGACCTCCAGCTGTTGCAGAACTACAAGTCCCATGAGGCAAGTCCACTAACTGCATATCCCTGGAGTAGGGAGTGAGATATGGGAGTATCACCAGGGCCAGGACAAAGTGGGGGCAGGGGGGGTGCTGCCCTAGGCACACCGTTTTTGGCTGGGTGGGGAGCGCTGCATGCCCCATCACATGCATGCACAGTCGGAACCACCGCCATAGCAGACTTCCATCAGCACAAGATCACAGTACAGCATAGGAACTGGAGAGGTGTGGTGGACACAATGACAGAACAGTGTATGGAATAAAGAGGTATACAGTATCAACTGCAGAATAGGCAAATCGAGAGGTGTGGCGTATAATATACGACACAACTTAGGTGGGGGATCGGTGGTGGAAGGCTTGCGCAGCACAGTGTGGGGAATAGAGAGGTGTGGAGTATAGCATACAACACAGCTTAGCAGGGAGAGCCGTGATGGATGCCATTACATTTTTTTCAAAGTGCCGAGCGTATACACCAGTCAGCTCATGAATCGGCACGGACCAAGGCTGTGGCGGACATTTTCCAAAGTACAGACCAGTACAGATGCCGACGCCTTCAGTGTCCCCTTCACTGCAGCCAAGAGGCCAAGCCCAACCCATGAAAAACAACTTCACACCATAATCCCCCCCCCCCTCCACCAAATAAATTTGGACCAGTGCACAAAGCAAGGTCCATAAAGACATGGATGAGCAGTTTGGGGTGGAGGAACTTGACTGGCCTACACATTTAGAGCGGAGACTGTGAACCAGTTCTTCTCATCCAACATCAGCCAGTCCTTCTCGTCCAGCATTTGACCTCACAAATGTGCTTCTGGAAGAATGGTCAAACATTCTCATAGACACACTCCTAAACCTTGTGTACAGCCTTCCCAGAAGAGTTGAAGCTGTTATAGCTGCAAAGGGTGGGCCAACTCAATATTGGACCCTACGGACTAAGATCGGGATGCCATTAAAATTCGCGTGCACGTTCAGGCAGGCGTCCCAATGCTTTTGACAATATAGTGTATACAGGAAGGCCAGTTGGTCAATCACCAAACCATCAATGACAATTTATTGCCATGTACAAGGTTCAGGACCCATCTTCTGCTGCTCAGATATTCATTTCTAGATGGGTCTATATCTAGATCTAGTTTGTGGCTGTAGGAGTTGTAGCCATCAGTAATTCTATTTTGTTTGCACAGTAATAAAAAATGGACACCCGTTCTGACTTGTAACTGACTTTATTCTTTTTTTAAAGTGCTTAAAAACCATATATTTCATGAACATTCTTAATAAAACATAAGCAACAATTATAAAATATATATTTAAACAGAGCAATATATATAACTTGTACATAAGAGAACATTTCCCCCTCCGTCACATGAGTGACCATTGTACCCAACGACGTGCGCACAAAAACGGAAAAAACATAAGAAAAAAAAAAGCTTTAAAATGGGTCTGTCCACCCAAAACAGACCTTCCAGTCCTGGATGGGCCCTGGGGAGCTGAATCACCCATTGACTGCTTTGCTTCTTTAGGGTTTCTATTGGCAATACCTGCTCGGAGGTCCTTTCAAACTTCTGCTACATTCTTTGTAGTGTAAAATGAATGCAAGTGGGCAGAAGCTGGGAATTCCTAGAAGTAGAAAAGATTAAGCCCTCCAAGGCTCCACCCAAAACTGAAACCTGTTTGGATAGATTGACCATTAAACCAACGGTCAGACCTGTGAAAATAGTGTGGTTGCACAGCCGATTATTACATTCTAGCAATAGAATGTGCACCCTTATAAGAGTACACTCCCTGCACGGTCTACATGGAATTTTGTAGCAGATAATATACAGCTGTATGGATAATATTTGCTGATATATGTGCATAGAATGAGCTAGATGGCGATTACGTCTGCACTTCGAGGGGGATGTCCACCTTCAGACATTTACACACCCTCCTGGAACTTTTTACTAACATGGAAGTCATCGTGTAGACTAAAGATAACCAATTCTGAGAATTCAGGCTGGTAGTGCTGAACTTTTTTGAAGATGCTAGTACCCTGGTTGGTTATGCTGATCCAGCATGTCCGATATTCGGTTGTTACCGCCCCAGAAAGAAGGATCCAGTGCCCAGACTTCATTTTGACCCACTTGCGTGTCCCAGATCACTGAAAGTACAAGTGTTTTATAACATCCAGGCAACTTGAATTTTCAGAAGTGGGTGGAAGGCAGCAATGGCAATCTACAGCTTTCCCATGATACATTTCCTGAAACTGAACTTTGGGGATCCTTTTTCTTTCATTGACCCCTCCCCTCTTCCCATGGACACTTGGCTCCCTGAAATATTTTCAGACACTTTTGTGGGATCTCTGTCGAGGAGGTCTTCGCATCACCCAACATCATATTTCATGGGCAGGGACAGGCCACCCACTCTAGGCAGCACTGAATTTGAGACACTAGCGCTGCCTTGTGAAAACTACAAGTGGCAGTTGCACGACCAGTCCCCCTGATCAAACCGAGGGAGTAGAGGTGACTGGTCTATTATAGTGGAAACAGAGGACCTGGTGCACTATAGGTGGTACATTACAGGCTGTATCTTTCAAGATAACAAGCAGCATTAACCACATCATAAAAAAAAAAAAAAGTATGCCATGGCTTTTGCATTTAAAAAAACTTTTTTTTTTTTCAGTGGATATTGAGCTTAAAGAGCAATGCTTTCAAATTAAAGATATTCCATAGATATGCTAGTAGAATATAGAGCCCTTTTTAAACCAGATTGTGTGAGAATGTAATAAGTTGATGCAAAAAAATGCAGTTGGCACAGTTTTCGTGCAAGTTGCACAATTGCAGTGCTAAAGATTTGCACAATTGCAGTACTAAAATTTGGTAAACTCAGAAAACCCATAATGGATTACTAACCGATAGGACAGCATACAGTTGTGTAGTTCGTATAAACAAACTGTACACAACTGCAGCACTAACCACAAAAAAGGTTCAGTCACCTCTGTTATCAAGTTATCCATCGTTCAGGGATCTTCTGTGATCAACAGCACACAGGCTTCAGAATTCTCCACTGTGCTCACGCCGGAAGGTTAAAACCAAATTTTGCTTCTTTGGTGGTGGCCATCTGAACATTGCTTGGCCAGACACACAGCAGGGTTGATTTACTAAAACTGGAGAGTACAAAATCTGGTGCAGCTCTGCATACAAACCAATCAGATTCCAGGTGTTTTTTTTTGTCAAAGCTTAAATTGAACAAGCTGAAGTCGGAAGTTGATTGGCTACCATGCACAGCTGCACTAGATTTTGCATACTCCAGTTTTATCAAAAGCAATTCCACTGTGTGTTTGTTCCCAACGCCATTCCATATAACTGAACTGCTTTACCATAAAACACTACAGTAACCAAATGCACAAAGTCCTTGTTATTGCTAAGCCATACATATGTCCAACACAAATATATACAGCAATCTTTTTCATTTAGATTACTTTATACAAAAGGAAGCAAGAAGAGAATGTCCAACAGGAAAAGGGCAGCTGGTAAGTCTGGGGAAACACTTATGCAAACTATAAGCTGCAGATGAGTAGACTGTCCTGTTAAAAGTGATATTTCAGCTTTTGGAGGAGTGGATAAACGCTTGTTGGCCTAAATATTTAAGGCCTTCCAAAGTGTGGCTCTGTGGCCATCTACCTTGAGATGTATCCTCTTCCTGCATGCATTCCCCAAAAATAAACAATCCAGCAGGAAAAAAGGAGGGAACCCTTTATGATGGCTGCAGCTGGAAAAATATATGAAGCAGGTAGTAAAATTCCTCAGCAAATACTGGCTAAATGTGGACTGGCCACCTAACTTTTCCATGAGCAGAAACAATGCTACAAATGATACGGAAACGGTATGAAGGCACTCAATGGGAACTTGACCAGTTCCCACTTCAACAAAGCAGACACAAATTATATATATATATACATACAACTCAAGACAACCAAACAAAACAGCTTTTATTATCTTTATTCTAAGCTGCATTTGGATTGGCTGTCATGGGCCCACATTGTTACTCCCTGTAGACACCAAAGACAACATTTCAGACAATAAGTCAGGTTGTTGTCAATACCTTTATCAGGGTAAGTGTAGAATAGTGTAAAGGCTAACCATCCACCCACCCTTTAAAATCACCCTGAAGCCAAGACTAAAGACAAAAAATAAAATACAGTTTTTATATATATTTTGCGGTTGACTTTCCACTTTCAAAAAGATGGTTTGCTCTGTACCATACTGGTCTTAAAAACACAGTTGCAATTACAGTGCATTTAGCTGTTTTTAGTCGTATAAAATAAACTGGGGGAATGCTGAATGTTTCCATGACATTACTTAAAATGTAAAGGTTTAAATGGCTGATGAAATGTAAAAGTCTTTCCTAGGAGTAGTTACTATAAAAAGGCAGCCAACTTCAACCAGGGTTTGGTAGAACCCTAGAGATTCCTCCAGAGACTGCTAGGGGTTCCTTGGACTGTGGCTGTTGACCTCCAAATTTTAAGGTTCCTACACATTTCTAGATCCAACATCACCTGGAAGAGCCAACAACAAGACACAAATGATCTTTTTAGCTGTCTGTAAGGGTGGCATTCTTCCCACTGATCACCAATATAAGGGGCATACTTCCAATTGACCCAAAATGAAATTTTACCAGGAGGTTTTCTGAGGCCTAGAAAGTATTTCAAATGGTTTTTCTGGGGTAAAAAAGTAGAAATGTGCTGCTAAAGGATGCCAGTTCAACCTACATTGGCCAAATAGGCCTTCTATATGCTTGCCTATCGGATTTAGTTTCACTAGAGCATGACTTTCACTGACTTTTTGGCTTAGGCCACACTGCCAGCCTATACCCTGTCCAAATGGAATTCCCCTAATGGCCACCAAGGCACTCTTCTTATTGGACAGAAGAATGGTAGTTGAGAAGGCTTATCCCAAAACTTATAATAGCCGACAGACTCATTTAAAGATGCTGACTTCTCATAGTCCCTGGTGGTGAAATTGACATACTGGAGTTTGTTTATTCATCCACCAAAACTGAAATATCAGTGAACTAGCATTTCAGGTAGTCTTGACTACTGTAAAGGGGATTGCCTAAGCCTAATCTGTCCACAGTGGCCAACATGTAAAATGTAATCTAGATTTCACACCTAGGCCAACATGGCAGTATGCTGGTCATCTACCATAATGGCAAAGCTTCCAGACATTCTGAAGCCTTAAAAATCTATGGCAGATAACCTAAAACTTTGGAGAAAGTAAAGAACGCCATAAAGAAAACTACAGTAAAATCTTAGTAAGCTGGAACTTGTGTAAACTCATCACTGCATTCAGACCCGGCCAACTAAAGCAATGTTGTGTACCAAGAGCACAACACTGAAACCACAAGGAAAATAATGTGATGGGTACAGCAGCAAACACTTGAGTATGAGAGTTTGGAATTACCACACCGGGCTGAAAGTGGTCAGCATTTTTAACACCGCAAACTAACCCTGCAGCTGCTATAAAAAGGTATTTGAGTGTCATGCATCACCCCACTGTGCTGCAGGAACCCCCTAAAAATTAAGCTCAACAGAGAAAAAGGCAATGGGGTGCATTTACTAAAACTGGAGAGTGCAAAATCTGGTGCAGTTCTGCACCAGAAACGTCCAGGTTTTATTGTCAAAGCTTAATTGAACAAGTTAGAAGCGGATTAGCTACCATGCACAGCTGCACCAGATTTTGCACGCTCCAGTTTTAGTCAATCAACCGCAATGGGTCTACTGAGAATGCAGCAAGAAAGGAATTTTCCTGGGAGAATCATGGAAGCTGCTTTTTGCCTGACTATCAACTGCTAAACGGGTCAATGTGATAAACAACCAGCATTGTTAAAAAGGTCTGCAATGGCTGCCTCCATGGTCCTATATATGAGCAATATTTGTATGATATGAACAAGGAGCTGGCTACTGAAATGCATAGCACAGGGTCCCATAACAGAGCAAGAAGTTAGCATGCAGTAGGCACAATAATGGATCATTCAGCAGCAAACATAATACATTTGTAGCATTTTACATTCTTTTTAAAGTAAGCCTGCGCAATTCCACCTGAACATACAATGAAAAGGTGTAAGAACAGCAGTGAAAAACAAATGCAAAGGAGATCCAGGGCCGGGGAGTAGGAAGAAGAGGAGACCGCCTTGTGCACTTTATCAGGAAGGGGGCTGCAAAAAGGGCAGGACCCGTAACCTATGCTGTTAAAAGTAGTCCATAGCTTTTGGGGGAGGCATACTTTGGCATTGTCGCCTTGGGTGCCAAAGGACCTTGTCCCAGCACTTTCCAGTGAAAGTTGTATGCGCAGCTTGACTGCTTCTGTAAAAGTCAAGCTCGACTTCGGTTCTTCCCATCGCTTTAAAACCTGTCATGTTAAAGATTTTCCAGGTTGGGTTTACAGTCGGGAGGGATAAGGGTCAAGTTCAAAACTTAAGATCTCTGGATCTACAGATTATTTTGACCAGCACTTTTCAATGGTGCCAATATATTGTGCATTTTCTACATCATATGGGGGGGTTTGTATCACTCAGGTTTGTGACAGCTTTAAGACAGATGTAGAACAAGTCATCCATATCTAACAACTCCCCAAAAGCCTCTACCGATGTAAAGAATCAAGACGGTTTAACTGAATTTATGGAGGGTTCAGCTGAGTGAAACTACAACTTAAGATACATGAGCTCTGACCAAAGCTGTCAAATGTTAGGAACTGATCACTATATTCCAGTTTGAGGTCTAATGGATTAAACTATATCGAAAAAAGGAAAATGCCCAGTTGGATTCCCCTAGGAGGTTTGCAAGACCGTGCTCTAAAGCAATGGTTCTCAACCCTGTCCTCAAATACCCCCTAACAGGCCAAATTTACAGGTTTTCCTTTCTCTTGCACAGGTGCTTTAAAATCAGAGAGTCAATGGCTTGGTATTTTGGACAGCCATTTTATCTAAGAAATTCCCAAAACATGGCCTGTTGAGGGTACTTGAGGACAAGGTTGAGAAACACTGCTCTAAGTCATGGTGTCTTTCTAGCACCGAAGCATAACTTGTATAGTGTAAGATGGGGGAGCCGGCAACGCATTCTTCCAAATTAATGACTATTAACAACGGGCAGAGTGTAAAAATGCAACAGCTTATGCGTTTCTGCAATACGCCTTAATGATTAAGCTGTTGCATTTTTACAAAGTCATTGATTTGGAAGAACGAGTTGCCGGCTTTCCATCCTACTTTATCAACTAATGAGTAAACTACCCAAAGGGGTCCATTGGCATTAAATGTCTGACATTACATGTAGGATACTATAGGATACATGTATTATACTATGAAGGCAGCTGAATCAAAGTTCAGGATGTAGCCTAGTGACAAGATCGGTGACAACACAAAAGTGTACAGCTATGGGGACACTTGAATGCTATCAAGTCTAGATAAAATGTATGCAGCATCTAGACATAAAAAAAATCAATTTTATAAACTGGTGTGTATATGCACAATAACATTCATCCATATGTAAAGTTCCTTAGAATTGGCATAGTTTGGGAGGGCAGTTATTTGGGCATCATCGTCAGATAGCTCTCTATATACATAGCGTGAGGACTTTAATATACATAGCTGTGGATGTTATTAGCAGCTCTATCATAATGTCTATGTAATGGTATAGTGGTCCTTAAATACTTGAATCAATTTTGTGTGGTGTACGAGCGCAGCGTTAGGCCAGTCTGAAGACTTTGAAGACTTGTACAATATATAATAATCCAAGAGTGAAACTGAGCTATGATAGCGTTTGAATGTGTGAAAAGGATGCTCAGCACCATATTGTTATGGCAGAAGAGTTGAAGGCCACCTGTATAAGTCATGGCTAGGAGTCGTCAACCAATGTGAGCTTAATAGTCGCTTATCCACAGGGGATACAGTATTAGACTAACTGGAGACCTTTTCACCAGGTCTCCGCCTTAGCTTTTATTTCTTGGTCTCCAGAGGAACCTGGAGAAGTGCAGGTGCCTGGTCCATAATGCGCACCAGAAGTTTGTCTATGTAGTCTTCCAATTCCTGCATGTGGAGATCCTTATTCTCCAGTTCAGCCTCTCGCTGCAGTAACATCTTGATCAGCTCGTCATGGGTCAGGTGGTAATATTTGGCTGCCTGGTCTGGAGAGGACACATCCTAAAAGAAATAAAAAAAAGATATAAATAAAATAAATGTAACTGCAACTTCCACACAAACTAAGATTAAAAAAGTTCTTGCCTGAGCACATTGGAAGGCCATTGGATTAAATTACACATCTCACTAGTGTATGTTAAAAAGAGAAATTTAACCAGCTTTGTATTTTATGTCCTCAGCCTTCTGTTGTCTTGTTGAATTCAATGAGGAGGCAGCAGAACGTACTGTATGTGAACACCTGGCCATCACTTCTATATGAGCTTGTTGTACCATCCAATGCCAAAACCAAATGGGAAGACAGCTGAACGTAATATGTGAACACCTGGCCACCACTGCTATATGAGCTTCCCTGAACATCCCTTTCCAAAACCATGAAAATTATGGAGTTGCCCCCTCCTTTTCATCTATAACAACCTTTCACTGTTCTAAGGTGGCTTTTCATAAGATTTTGGAGTGTCTATGGGAATTTGAACATTCAACATTTGTGAGCTCAGGTACCAATGTGGGGTAAGTAGACGTGGCTTGCAATTAGCATTCTAAATCATCCCAAAGGTGTTCAGCAGGGTTGAGGTTAGTGCTCTGTGCAGGCCAATTGAGTTCTTCCACACCAAACTCATCAATCTATGCCTTTATGGACTTGCAAAGCTTTGGGTGCCACTCTATACGTGTCTCCTTCTATTGGGGTGCAGGCAGAAAAACAAGCTTGTCCTGGCTCTATGCAACTCCTAATGAAAAAACATCCAACTGCCGCACACCAACTCAGCCTGTTGTAATGAACGGCTTCATCCCGGGTGCATCCAGGCCACGCTCCCCGATGAGGTTTAACCCAGCCCACAGGGCTTCGTTATGGAGGCTGGTGAGCGGCGGTTGGGTGTTTTTTTTTCTTTAGGACATGTCTATATGGAGCAGACTTTGTGCACAAGGGCACCATCATGGAGCACAGAAAAGGACCTTCACTAAATTGTTACTAGGAGGTTGGAAGCCCACAATTGTCAAAAACGTATGTGTATACTGTAGCAATAACTGGGTCCTTCCCTAAAAACCAGAGAATGCCATCATTTGATGAGTTGTCCACATACATTTGGCCATAAAATTTATATAACAATGTAGGTCTACCGCTCTTAAAGAGCTATAGCGCCAGTACAATTTCCATTAATACTTTATGTATATAGGACTCGCTATGTAAATAATACACACAAAAAACACACAGCACCTTTGGGACTAGCAGCTAAAATAACCTCCAGCTCTCAGGGGGTGGTGGGAGATCCATGGAGAATTTTCTGCATATTGCAGTATAAGCAGAGTTCATTAAACTTGTCACACCTTGTCACATCTCATCATGCAGCCCATGTGACACCGGGGACAATTATGTGACACCGGGGACCTCCATCCAACAGGCTTCCTTCAGCCAGCCACACTATGGGAGCGAGATAATTAAATTTATCATCACTGCCGATACCAGGGGAGGACCCTGTACAGATGGCAAGTCACAAGACCTAATAAAGTGGCACATGCATTCAGTGTGCAATGCAGCCAGGTGTCTAAACTACAACTGGGGCTGACAAGCCAGTTGTGTGAGATGGCACCTTGGGGTGCCCACATGTGATTAGGCTGGCTTTCAATGCTGCTGTCCACTTGTTAGCTGTTGGGTTCCAAAATCACAGTGACTCCTGCCGGTTAAATATATAAATATATATATATATATATATATATATATATATATATATATATATATATATATATATATATATATATTATATACACATATATACACACACAAATTCTGCCAGGGTATGTAAACCTATGAGCACAACTGTACACACAGTATCTCAAAAGTAAGTACACCCCTCACATTTTTGTAAATATTTTATTCTATCTTTTCATGTGACAACACTGAAGAAATTACACTTTGCTACAATGTAAAGTAGTGAGTGTACAGCTTGTATAACAGTGTAAATTTGCTGTCCCCTGAAAATAACTCAACACATACCCATTAATGTCTAAACTGCTGGCAACAAAAGTGAGTACACCCCTAAGTGAAAATGTCCAAATTGGGTCCAATTAGCCATTTTCCCTTCCCGATGTCATGTGACTTGTTAGTGTTACAAGGTCTCAGGTGTAAATGGGGAGCAGGTGTGTTAAATTTGGTGTTATCGCTCACTGTCTCATAATGGTAACTGGAAGTTCAACATGGCACCTCATGGCAAAGAACTCTGAGGATCTGAAAAAAAAGAATTTTTACTCTACATAAAGATGGCCTAGGCTATAAGAAGATTGCGAAGACCCTGAAACTGAGCTGCA
>JBBDGP010003936.1:0-52500 GCA_037952835.1 Lithobates septentrionalis | reverse complement strand
GGGGGGGAGGGAGGGAGAAAGAGTTGGACCCAAGGGGGGGGGGGAGGGAGAAAGAGTTGTACCCAAGGGGGGGGGAGGGAGAAAGAGTTGTACCCAAGGGGGGGGGAGGGAGAAAGAGTTGTACCCAAGGGGGGGGAGGGAGAAAGAGTTGGACCCAAGGGGGGGAGGGAGAAAGAGTTGGACCCAAGGGGGGGAGGGAGAAAGAGTTGGACCCAAGGGGGGGAGGGAGAAAGAGTTGGACCCAAGGGGGGGAGAAAGAGTTGGACCCAAGGGGGGGGGAGGGAGAAAGAGTTGGACCCAAGGGGGGGGGGGGAGAAAGAGTTGGACCCAAGAAGGGGGGGAGGGAGAAAGAGTTGGACCCAAGGGGGGGGAGAGAGAAAGAGTTGGACCCAAGGGGGGGGGGGGGAGGGAGAAAGAGTTGGACCCAGGGGGGGGGAGGGAGAAAGAGTTGGACCCAAGGGGGGGGGAGAGAGAAAGAGTTGGACCCAAGGGGGGGGGGGGAGGGAGAAAGAGTTGGACCCAGGGGGGGGGGAGGGAGAAAGAGTTGGACCCAAGAGGGGGGGGGGGAGAAAGAGTTGGACCCAAGGGGGGGGGGGAGAAAGAGTTGGACCCAAGGGGGGGGGAGGGAGAAAGAGTTGGACCCAAGAGGGGGGGGGGGGAGAAAGAGTTGGACCCAAGGGGGGGAAGAAAGAGTTGGACCCAAGGGGGGGGAAGAAAGAGTTGGACCCAAGGGGGGGAAGAAAGAGTTGGACCCAGGGGGGGGGAAAGAAAAGCCTGAGGGGGACCCAAGGGGGGGAAAGAAAAGCCTGAGGGGGACCCAAGGGGGGGAAAGAAAAGCCTGAGGGGGACCCAAGGGGGGGAAAGAAAAGCCTGAGGGGGACCCAAGGGGGGGAAAGAAAAGCCTGAGGGGGACCCAAGGGGGGGAAAGAAAAGCCTGAGGGGGACCCAAGGGGGGGAAAGAAAAGCCTGAGGGGGACCCAAGGGGGGGAAAGAAAAGCCTGAGGGGGACCCAAGGGGGGGAAAGAAAAGCCTGAGGGGGACCCAAGGGGGGGAAAGAAAAGCCTGAGGGGGACCCAAGGGGGGGAAAGAAAAGCCTGAGGGGGACCCAAGGGGGGGAAAGAAAAGCCTGAGGGGGACCCAAGGGGGGGAAAGAAAAGCCTGAGGGGGACCCAAGGGGGGGAAAGAAAAGCCTGAGGGGGACCCAAGGGGGGGAAAGAAAAGCCTGAGGGGGACCCAAGGGGGGGAAAGAAAAGCCTGAGGGGGACCCAAGGGGGGGAAAGAAAAGCCTGAGGGGGACCCAAGGGGGGGGAAAGAAAAGCCTGAGGGGGACCCAAGGGGGGGAAAGAAAAGCCTGAGGGGGACCCAAGGGGGGAAAGAAAAGCCTGAGGGGGACCCAAGGGGGGGAAAGAAAAGCCTGAGGGGGACCCAAGGAGGGGAAATAAAAGCCTGAGGGGGACCCAAGGGGGGGAAAGAAAAGCCTGAGGGGGACCCAAGGGGGGGAAAGAAAAGCCTGAGGGGGACCCAAGGGGGGGGAAAGAAAAGCCTGAGGGGGACCCAAGGGGGGGAAAGAAAAGCCTGAGGGGGACCCAAGGGGGGGAAAGAAAAGCCTGAGGGGGACCCAAGGGGGGGAAAGAAAAGCCTGAGGGGGACCCAAGGGGGGGAAATAAAAGCCTGAGGGGGACCCAAGGGGGGGAAAGAAAAGCCTGAGGGGGACCCAAGGGGGGGAAAGAAAAGCCTGAGGGGGACCCAAGGGGGGAAGCCTGAGAGGGACCCGGGGGGGAAGCCTGAGAGGGACCCAAAGGGGAGGGAAGCCTGAGAGGGACCCAAGGGGGAGGGAAGCCTGAGAGGGACCCAAGGGGGAGGGAAGCCTGAGAGGGACCCAAGGGGGAGGGAAGCCTGAGAGGGACCCAAGGGGGAGGGTGGAGCCTGAGGACCCAAGGGGGAGGGTGGAGCCTGAGGACCCAAGAGGGGAGGAGTGAGGTGAGTCCTAGAGGATGAGGGAAGGAGAGGGGTCCTAGGAGAGGAGGAGAGGAGTTCAAAGCTCATTTTTTGAATATTGGGCAACGAAGCCTACAAGTGTGAACAGCAACAATTAGAATTAATGATATTCTGGATGTTGAGCGTAGTCAGGCATAAGGAAAGAAGCTGAAGAACACAAGTGTGAATGGAAGATTAAGTGTTACTAAACTGCAGCAGAGAAAAATCAGGTCTCCTGCCCTGCCAGACTGGGCTGTGCTATGTGGCAGAGGTGTGTGAATTACAGAAACGTATGGACAGAAATGCAAATCCTTTGACAGGATAGTGTAAGTATAACAGTTCCCCTATAGGTTAGGTTTATTTAGCAGTTCGCTTGGGAGTACAGCTTTAAAAAGGATAAGTTCACTTTTTAGGAAAAAATAATAAATGCACATTTTTTTGCAGGTGAAAAAAATTAGCATTTGTTGGCGCCAGTAAAGCATTGTACCATGCAGGTCTCCAGCAGATCTGCCAGTGTATCTGCTTCCCTGTACAGGCAGATACAATCTGACAGGAAGAAAGAATGAACATTATACAGCTGCACCAGCCCCCGCTCCCCCCAATCCCCCATTCTGACAGCTAGTGGGGTATCTCAAACTACCAGCACCGTGGTAGTCAATTGAAAGCTACAAGCAGACAGCCGCAAAGGCTGCCGAATCTTGTAGTTTTCCCATTAACAGAACACGGTGCATGGATGATGCGGCTGGGCGGGTAGAGAAGATCCCCCACTAGCTGTCAGAACTGAGGGTTGGGGGGAGCGGGGGCCGGTGCATCTGTAACATCTTACACCCTGAATATGGGTGCAACATGTTACAAAAGGTGAACTTAAACAGAACTCTGGGAACGGCAAAAAATCCCCCATGAGTACACAAAACACTAACCCGTTATTACATTTGTGAAATTCCTTACCATTGAAGAGAAAAGTCGAATTGAATTTTCAGGAAGTCCTCTCTCTAATTCAAAAAATGTGGCATCTATTCTGCCAGGGAGGAGCTGTTAGAACAGGGATTACATCATGTCCTCTCCTCTACAGGAAAAGTAACTACATTACCCATAAATCTTTGGGAATGGCAGTGAACGTGGGAGGGTACACTAGGCCTGTACATGTTAAATGTGAACATGCCCGCTTCAACATAAATCACACCCCCCCTCATTCTGCAGGCAGCCAGCCATACTACACAGTAGTGTCTGTGCTCACCAGTGCAGCCTGTTCCCATCAGTGCGGTCTCATCTGTGCCCACTAGTGCAGCTTATTAGTGCCACCTGTGCCCATCAGTGCCGCCTCATCAGTGCTGTTTATCAGTGCAGTCTCATCAGTGCCGCCTCAGTGCCCATGAGCACAGCTTCATCGGTGTACATGAGTGAAGATCATCAGGTCTCATTTGTGCCGCCTCATCTGTGCCCACCAGTATCCATATGTGCCGATCAATCCCGGCCCAGGAGGCGGGACATTACGGTGGGTATTTCACATGTTCTGTCACGGCCGGAGATCTCCCCTCTCTCGTCCGGCTGATGTCTGTTAACGATCTCCGCTCTGCACTGAGAGATGGTGGGAGGGCGGGGGCGGTGGGCGGATTGGTGGCGTTGCTTGCAGGGAGTAGAAGAGGAAACCACCTCAAAAGGAAGGCACAGACTGGGGTTCGAGACCCCTCTGCCCACTACAGCAAGCAAGGACGGAAGTACAAGTCCCTGCTTGCTTTAGAGAACTACTAGGGGGAAGTGCCAAGAGTGCTGGCTGAGGGTACAGGAGGAATAGCAGCTAGCGGTCTTGCGAACAGGAAAACATTGGAGATCTACAGCTACAGCTCTGCAAAATTAGACTGCTACAGAGGAACTACAGAGCTCAGAAGATGGAATAGTTGGTAAAGGTAGGAGATCAGAAACTAGGACATGCTGCTTTAAGCACAGATCACAAAACAGCAAATAACTGATTTCATCCACTGCCCACTATGAGTCGGTGGCGGAATTGCCAGGGTCGCAGATGCGACCGGGTCCTGGTCTTCCGCCACTGTCAGGGGCCCCAGCGGGGGTTGCTGGCTGCAGGGCTCTGAGCTAAGAGTGTTTCTCTTATACAGCCTAGAGCCTGCACTGACAGTTTCCCCCTACCTCACATGGATGGGAGGAGAGAGACGATCTGCTCCTTCTCCTCCAATCCCTCTCCTGTGTGAACTGCGGGAAGTGTGAAGCTAAGCATTTGAATGTGATCATCCAGCTGCTGGGAGGAGGAGCAGATCGGTCCTCTCCTCTCTGATCCGTGCAGGTTCTGGGCTGTAAGAGACAATCTTAATTTAGAGTCCTGCTGAGGATGAGGAAGAGGCCCTGATGGACTGCACCGATAATCAGGGCCCCGATTATCAGCGTAAACAATATATGGACAGTCTTGAATGTTAATGGCACTCCTTTCCTCACAGACACAGCGTGGAAGAAAAGGACTGCCAATAACCAGCAAGTCTGTTTACATGTGATCAGCTGTGATTTGCCCTTTACCATGATCTGTGATCAGCTGTGCCAGAAGGACACAGCAGTCAATGGTCATGGTTTCCTGAACCGGGGCCCTGAAGGTTCTAGTTACGCTTCTGCTATTAGTCCACATCCAGAAGCAGGGAGGGCTAGAAACTAACCTAAAAGAGCAAATGCTGATGGTTGCAGTGAAATTGAAGCTCTGCCCACTATTTATTACTTTTTGATTACGATATTATAATATTTAGTAATATTAGGTTATAGCACTACCGGTTCAGAGACTGGGCCGCAGGGCAGTATTCCAACATGATAACGACCCCAAACACCTCCAAGACGACCACTGCCTTGCTAAAGAAGCTGTGGGTAAAGGTGATAGACTGGCCAAGCATGTCTCCAGACTTAAACCCTATTGAGCATCTGTGGGGCATCCTCAAATGGAAGGTGGAGGAGCGCAAGGTCTCTATCATCCACCAGCTCTGTGATGTCATCATGGAGGAGGGGAAGAGGACTTCAGTGGCAACCTGTGAAGCTCTGGTGAACTCCATGCTCATGAGAGTTAAGGCAGTGCTGGAAAATAATAGTGGCTACACAAAATATTGACACTTTGGGCCCAATTTGGTGAGAGACTGTGTAGTGTGTATATATATATATACACACACACATTAATAAATATAAAATATAAATATATATATATATATATATATATATATATATATATATATATATATATATATATATATATATATATATATATATATATATATATATATATATATATATATATATATATATATATATATATATATATATATATATACATATACATACATACATACATACATACATATGGGTACCCCTGTCAGTATGTACCCCTACTCATTCACATGAGGGTGTGGGCGGGGGCACTGGGATCTGGGGCCCCCAGATTCCAATAAGCCCCCTGCCTGCAGATCCCCACAACCACCGCCCTGGGTTGTCGGGAGGAGGCCCTTGCCCCCCCCCCCTGCCCCAAAAGCACCCCACCCCCATGTTGAGGGCATGTCTCGGCCAGTGTATACCAGGCTTAACTAAGCTTAAACCTGCTCCCACCCCCCTTCTAAATCCTATTCAAACTACTCTGTGAAAGGAGGATGCTTATACTTAAAGGATAAGGTTGGCCATACATTATACAATGTTCTTGTACAACTTTCCTTTAGATTTACCAAAACCATATAATACGAGGTCAAACCTAAACACTTCCAATTTGTATGCAATTGGACAGGCCCTTAAACTACATAGTTGAAGGTAAATCTAAAGAAAATTGAATAAGAAAATTGTATGGTGTATGGCCAGCTTAAGTTCACCTTTGTTCAACTTTTTTTTTTCCTTCTAAATTCCAGCTCCTCTATGTACCAATAAAGCACTCATGTACTTTTTTGCAAAAATATCAACACTTTCCATTAATTCTACAGACACTTACTTCACTTATCCTCATCAATGCTTCTGCCTTACTTCCTGGTCAGACTAGAGGTCATGACACAGGATGGAGTTGACCAGCTGACCTCATTAGCACACGCCCTGCAGCATCCACCCTCCTACCTACACACCCACTTCCAGGTGCACGTTATTTTTTTTTTAAATGAAATGCAATCAGTGATCACCCTTCTCACTACATACACAATATACAATCAGATTGCATAGTGTATGGCCATCTTTATACAAGTACCTAGGATTCACATTTTTGCATAGTGGGAATGTGCATTCCCACATGCGTTTTATGTATTTTGTTTTGTTTGTTTTATGCGGGGGGGGGGGGGGGGGGGCCTTTGAGCATTTTCACTCATCGGGAAGCCCATCCACCTGAATGGGCTGCCCTACACACAACAATCTCCCCAAAGAAGCTTCGCCATCTTTATACACCTAAAATTACTAGCTGCGCTTTCAGTGCCATTAATGGTACACCAAACACAGAAGCAAACACACATTTTTCCATGTGAAACAACAAGGGGAAAATGCTGCAAAAAGCACAGTAAAGAACACGCAACCCATGACACCAAAATGTCCCATAAGCCACATGTAGTGCAGCCAATTGAAATAAACGGGCTGCCCTTTACGTGTCACAGGAAAAACGAGGCGCAAAACGTGCGCTCCCACTATGCTAGATGTGAGGCCTGAGAGTGAAATTGGTGCAACACCACAAAAAAAAAAATGAGACTCCATTCACATCTATGCGTTTCCTTGCATTTCAGAAACGTGCTGCACCAAAAATCACAATAAAAAACGCAGCAGGCTCCGCTCTAAAGAAAAGTTCTGAAGCTTCTTTGGGACCATTGCTGTGTGTAGGGCAGCCCATTCAGGTGGATAGGCTGCCCTATGCGTAATGTGAAAACGCACCAAAATGCCTCCCCTCGCTAAGAGAAAAAAAAGACGCATGTAGGAAAAGCGAGTTCCCGCTTTGCAGAGATGTGAATGGGGCCTGACAGCTGAGTGTTTCTGTCCACTCCCTCCTATGTACTTGTATAAAGATGGCCATACACTATGAAATCTGATTGTATATTGTGTATTTAGTGAGAAAGGTGATCAGTGATTTATTGCATTTCATTTAAAAAAAACGTGCAAGTGGGTGGGTAGGTAGAAGGGTGGATGATGCAGGGTGTATGCTAATGAGGTCAGCTGGTCAACTCCATCCTGTGTCATAACCTAAAGTCTGACCAGGAAGTAAGACATTACTAATGGATACGTTCGGAAACATTGAGGACAAGTGAAGTAAGTGTCCGTAGAATTAATGGAAGGCTTTGATATTTTTGCAAAAAAAGTACATTAATGCTACCCTGTTTCCCCGAAAATAAGACCTAGCATGATTGTCGGTGATGGCTGCAATATAAGCCCTACCCCCCAAATAAGCCCTAGTTAAAGTCCTTGTAGGTCTTATTTTCAGGGTAGGGCTTATTTTCGGGGAAACAGGGTAGGGCTTATTTGGGGGGTAGGGCTTATATTGCAGCCATCACCGACAATCACGCTAGGTCTTATTTTCGGGGAAACAGGGTATATTGGTACATAGGGGAGCTGGTGAACTTATCCTTTAAAAAGGGGTAGTAAACCCTTGAGGTTTTTCACCTTCATGCATTCTATGCATGAAGGTGAAAAACCTTCTGTACTGCAGCAGCCTCCTCAGAACCCCCCCTTTTACTTACCTGAACCCGATTGTTCCATCGATGAGGACAAGCAGAGCAGCTCCAGCCTCTGTCTCGGGTCCATATTGGATAGATTGATAGCAGCAGGAGCCATTTTCTCCCACTGCTGTCATTAAAATCCAGTGACATGGGAGTGCTCCCATGGAAAGTGGAGTCCCACTTTTAAAAGGACTGATACAGGTTGGTGAATACAACTCAAAACTCCCCAAACATACAGCTGCTCCACTTACGGGCCAAAAGCAAGTACGTGAAAGCAGTTTTGGGGTCCTATAGTACAAGCAAAGCTGCTGGTTATGGACTAACCCAACCAAATTTGGCACTCCAGTATCAGAGAGATACACCTATTCTGGAGAGCCAGAGGGCATTATCAAAAAACGTATGAACAGCCTTTAAAAACCATTAAAAAAAAAAAAAAAGTAGTCCTGCTCAATAGCAGGTGCCAGAAAAAAACTGCCACCTATTACCTTGGAGTTGAAATTTAGGTAAGGCACCTTTTACACGCTGAAAATTACTGTAGTAGGCACTTCTGCTCCAGTGATCTCCATTAGCTTCCGGGACCCATGCCGGGCGGCTGCCCTGCTGCATTGTGAACACAGGTCACATGGCACGGACGCCATTCAGAAACACTTTGTATATTCTTAATGAATGCAAAGTGTTCTCTGATTAAACAAGATGGAGAGGCAGAGCAGTGACATGGACAATCTCTACCGCCTCCAATCAGGAGACTTTGCACGCCTTAAGAAAATGCAACTGTTCCCTGAATGGCATCTGTGCCAAGCAAGCCAATGGCATAAGATCCAGATGTTCATGGAGATCACTGGAGTAGCCGTGCCTTCAACAGCAATTTCCAGCTTCCATGGGGGATCCCACAGGTATGGCACATACCTCCTTACATATGCCCAAGCTTGACCAATGTAAAAATTTGCCATACCTGGGACTTGAGCTTTAATTAGCCAGATATCTTTCGGTGTGTGCTCCTCTGGTTTGGCTTTAGTTTGCATCTTGGGCTGCCTTTCATTAGAAAAGGCTTCCTCAAAGCCAAGGTACCTTTAAATACAGTTTTTACTTACCTTATCCCTCACTCCCAAAGTCTCCTTCTCTGCAGGAGATCTGTCACCCAAAGTTCATTCTCTTTGGCATCCTGTCCAAGGGTCGTACTCTGATATCATGTACAATGCAGGGCCAGAAGTCTTGGATTGTGAGGAAGCAGAGGGCCCATCCACAACCCAGAGTGTCAAAGAAGAGATAACAGTGCCAGATTCCAGGGGGAGGGAGGGATAAGCAAGGTTATTTTTGGGTACCCTAGACAAAAACGACCATTTGACCCTTGCAGTGTGGGGGGAGCCCCAATGCAAGGGTAGCTTTGTAAATGTTCCTGGAATTTAGTTTTAACAGTTTGGGGGCCTCTGTAGAGAGGCTTTGGGTTTGTTTTGATATTATTTTGAGGCGCTTCTGAGATCATTCAAAATGTATTTATTGGTGCAACTGACCTCATGAGAACCCCATCAAAAAAACTTTGGGCGCCACTCCAGGTTTCAATGTCCAGATCCGGTGACTTGCACTTAAAAGGTGCTGGCTTGGGAAGAGCCCATCTCAGCTCAATACACACAATAGGAGAGGAGAGAACCCCCGAAGGGCAAAACGTGCCAGAGCGTGGCCTGGACGATGTTGGGCTGAGGCTGCTTTTACTAGGAGTGCTGGGTTTTGTTGGTGTGCGGCAACTGGGGATTCTCTCCTGACTTACCATACATTTGACCTGCTTTAAAAGGATAAGTGCACTTATCTTGTTTGCCCCCCTTTTACTGACCTAAGTAACCCACCCTTTCCTTCTACACATGCATACTTACCTGGATCCAACGCCCACATTCTCCAGCGTTTTATATCCAGTGCTGCAAGTCTCACTGTTCTGGCACCCAAGCAGTACAGCACCATTGACTTATGGGGTTGTGTCCCAAGGCTGGAGACGCCAGGAGAGGAGTCCATGGGGAACACACAGGCTTGGCAAGGGTTTAAGCAAACACCAGATGCCATGGGTGTCAGAACCAGGCAACTATGCATCTGTAAAAGGGGGAAGATAGGTTACTGTAGGTCAGTGAAAAACTGGCAAACAGGATGAGTCAACCTTGTTTAAAGTAGTATTAAAACCAAACATGTACTGTAGCCTACCAATTCTTAAACGGGATGGCTGCATTCATTTTTTTAGGCTATTTTCATCTGCTGATCCAGCCAGTAATTTTTTCAACAGAACAAGCTCTCCAGCAGAATGTATCCGTTTACAGGGATGGGACAAACCATTTATCACTGACAGAAGTGCTCACATAAAGAAAAAGGAATGCAGTCACCCCATCTAATGATTGGCAAGATAATACATTTTTGGTTTAATACAGAACTTCTTTAAGCTAGTTTTGCATTCCCATAAACTTCTATGGAAATGCAAAATCCACTTTAGGTTAACAAAAGGCCACCGACACTGGTCCTAAAACAGCCAACGCATTTACTAAAAGTAAGTTAGCCCATGCCTTTTAAAAACTTGCTTGTATGATGGCTGGCTTTGACCGTTGTAGTGTGAACCGGTGTCCCTATTAGAACATTTCCCCTTAATTCCTGTTCTAGACAAAATGTAAAATTTAGATTTTCTATCACTTTTTTATCCAGGTGACAGTGGTGCAAGGCAACTAAATTGCTAGGGCAGGTAAGCAGACACTCTCCCCATTTCTGACAGGTTTACTTAAAGTTGTGCTGCTGAATATGTAGGTGCCAGTCAAAATCTTTTGCCATAATGACAGACCCACAAAGAATGGACAGCCACTGAGAACCTCCAGACCCCCAAAGAATGGACAGCCACTGAGAACCTCCAGACCCCCAAAGAATGGACAGCCGCCCAAACCTCCAGACCCCCAAAGAATGGACAGCCACTGAGAACCTCCAGACCCCCAAAGAATGGACAGCCACTGAGAACCTCCAGACCCCCAAAGAATGGACAGCCACTGAGAACCTCCAGACCCCCAAAGAATGGACAGCCACTGAGAACCTCCAGACCCCCAAAGAATGGACAGCCGCCCAAACCTCCAGACCCCCAAAGAATGGACAGCCACTGAGAACCTCCAGACCCCCAAAGAATGGACAGCCACTGAGAACCTCCAGACCCCCAAAGAATGGACAGCCGCCCAAACCTCCAGACCCCCAAAGAATGGACAGCCACTGAGAACCTCCAGACCCCCAAAGAATGGACAGCCGCCCAAACCTCCAGACCCCCAAAGAATGGACAGCCGCCCAAACCTCCAGACCCCCAAAGAATGGAGGGCCAGCCAAACCTCCAGACTCCCAAAGAATGGAGGGCCGGCCAAACCTCCAGACTCCCAAAGAATGGACAGCTGCCCAGACCCACAAAAGAATGAACAGCCTCCCAAACCCCCCCCCCCCAACAAAATGTCCATTTATGGGATTATCTGGACCCCAAAAGAATAGACCATCACTCAAACCTCCAGACCTCCAAAAAAATGTCCATCCATGCGGCTATCAAGGGAAGAAAAATCTAACCAGACTTCTTTAAAGATTTAATGTAGAAGGGATAATTCACTGAAATATGAAATATTGGTTATATACTTGGAGCCTAACGAGAGCTCAGCCTTTGGCATCCTATATGTCACAATAGTTCAAAAACTCTCTACCATAATTCCAAACTCTGCTTCAGCCTACCTAGAAAAATGTGGGCGTTCTTACTCACCTTGGGGTGTTCTAGCTTCCCCCCAAAACATTATCCATAAATTTAATAAAAATAAAGCTGGGAACATATGCACATAATAAGCACAGTAGATGTGCAGAGCCAGTAAATCAGATATCCCATCAATAAATACCCCAAGAGATATACAGGAAACCTAAAACTACTGTATATACAGTAGTTTAAAACTTAATTTTACTCAAATTTTAAACCTTACAAAAATTTTAAATCCTGCCTTAGAGCAGAAAAAGATGCTCGCCATTATCTACTGTACATTAGTCTAAAATAACTTTCATGCCCCTGATTTAGTTTCACTTTGTTACTGGGGCTTGACTTTTTCCTGACTTGATGGCCAAGCGCCACCAACCACTGTCACCCTGTCAAGTTTTTTTTTTTAATTTCAGGTACTTATATAGGGCAAATTTACGCAGAGCTTTACATATACTGTATATTATATACAGTCACATCAGTCCCTGCCCTCAAGGAGCTCAAGTTTGACTTCATTTGCCATAAAGTATTTTTAGTGACCAATGAAACACTCTTATTGTGCACCAAAATGGCAGTTGGCAGGGCTAGCAATGAAGTCTGAAGACAGACCACAAAAGTGAAACAAAATATAAAACCAAAAAATAGAAGGAAATCCTGTGAGCCACCACTGTCTAGAGATGCTTAAAGTGGTTTAAATAACCCAAAGACTAAATGGTATTAAGCCTGTCACATGTATCGTGAAAAAGAAATAATCTAAAAGCTGCTAGCGTTGAACACGTCACATATATCGTGCAAAGATAAACACATTAATTGAATACGCTGCGCTAAAAATTATATAGATTGTAGTGTATATTAAAACTACGTAAAATTAATATAACTAATAAATGGATATGATCTACACACAAAACCAATTTAAAGTGCATAACTGAGTTTAACCACGTACGGACCACCTGCTGTCGTTATACGGTAGCTTTTTGGAGGATATCGTTATGGCAGCAGCTAGCTGCCATAACCCCAGTATCCCCGTCTTCAGCGGGCGGTCTGCTACAAGATAAAAGTGGTCTCTGCAGCGGATTCGCCGCGATCCGGCTCCCTCCATTGCTTACCGGAGCCGTTGGCAGCGGCGATCGCGTCTGTTCTCCTGTCAGGTATGGAGATGAGTGAGGGGGAATATGGCCCCTCACCCGTCTCCATACAATTGCTGAGTGGAAGCGATGCCACTTCTGCCCACAGCTCTTAAAAGGGACATTTTTTTTTTTTTAATAAAAAAAAAATAAAAAAATTGTAATTTAAAAAAATTATTGCATTTTAGTCTAAATATGAGATCTGAGGTCTTTTTGACCCCAGATCTCACATTTAACAGGTCCTGTCATGCTTTTTTCTATTACAAGGGATGTTTACATTCCTTGTAATAGGAATAAAAGTGACAATTTTTTTTTTTTTTTTAAACAGTGTAAAAATGAAAAGATAAAAATAAATAATAATAATAATAATAATAATAATAATAATAAAAAATAATTTTTAACACGCCCAGTCCCGATGAGCTCGCGTGCAGAAGCGAACACATACGTGAGTAGTGCCCGCCTATGAAAACGGTGTTCAAACCACACATGTGAGGTATCACCGCGATCGTTAGAGTGAGAGCAATAATTCTAGCGCTAGACTTCCTCTGTAACTTAAAACATGCAACTTGTAGAATTTTTTAGACGTTGCCTATGGAGATTTATAAGGGTAAAAGTTTGTCGCCATTCCATGAGCAGTGCAATTTTGAAGCGTGCCATGTTGGGTATCAATTTACTCAGCGTAACATCATTCACAATTTAAAAAAAAAAATTGGGCTAACTTTACTGTTGACTTTTTTTTTTTAATTCAAAAAAGCGTATTTCCAAAAAAAGTGTGCTTGTAAGACCGCTGCGCAAATACGGTGTGACAGAAAGTTTTGCAACGACCGCCATTTTATTCTCTAGGGTGTTAGAAAAAAAAAAAATGTATAAAGTTTGGGGTGTCCAAGTAATTTTCTAGCAAAAAAAAAAAAAAAAAAGTTTTTAACTTGTAAACAAATGTCAGAAAGAGGCTCGGTCCTTAAGGCTCGGTTCACACAGGGGCAACCTAACTTACAGCGCGACTTAGCAAGGAGTTTTGGAGGAGACTTCAGTGCGACTTAAAGCTGCCTCAAGGACAGGCGACTTTGGATGTGGCCAATCACAGAATAATCAGCTCTCTGGGAGGGAGGGGTTTGCCTGGGGTAAACTAATTTCTTTTCCTGTAAAGTCGCTTCAATATAGATGGAGATCCGACTTGGAGGCAACTTCCATTGAAACCTATGGGTACAAGTTGCCTAGAAGTCGCCTTGAAGTAGTACAGGAACCTTTTCTGAAGTCGGAGTAACTTCAGTAGTGTACATTACAATGAAAGACGGCTCTCATTCATTTCAATGGAATTATGTCCCGCGACTTGGGGCAACTTGAGGTCTGACAAGTCGGATCGCAAGTTGCTGTAGTGTGAACCGGCACTAAATGGTTAAAACCATAAACAAACAAATATATAGAAAAAAGTGCTCCTGTGCAATATATATATATATATATATATATTAGTGTCCAAATATGTTGTAAATGACCGTGCTGAAAATAAACAACACTGCAGGGGATATGTGATTCAGATCAGAAGACAAAGTGCTCATGTGCATATAAATCGCATCCAACTGCGTCTCTAGTAATGTGATAAAAGTTTGTGTAATTTAGGAACAATAAAAATTGTGATCCAAGATGTGCTGGGGTGTCTTCACTGAACGCTCACCTTGGAGCGTGCAACTTTGCGATTAAGCCAAGTCAAAGCATGCATGTGAACCACCTCTGGGCTCTTTAAAACATCAGGCTCCTGGGTTCCTCAGCATAGTTATCTGGGATATGTGAAAGGAAAAACTCAATAGTGCAATGACATTTTAAACTATTTATTTCACTAAAGCAAAAATCCCCATCTGGGGTACTTATATATATCAAGGTGCGTCAGTGTACCATTCTATGATGAACATGTAGCAGATTATACCAGGGTGGTATCGGGATGATAGGAGCGTCCTCCTTAGCTTACAAGACATCTTGTCGTGCCGTCGTGATCCCTCTCCAACTAGTGTCAATACAGTTCCTGAATTACAGAAACTTATCACATTACTAGAGACGCAGTTGGATGCGATTTATATGCACATGAGCACTTTGTCTTCTGATCTGAATCACATATCCCCTGCAGTGTTTATTTTCAGCAAGGTCATTTACGACACATTTGGACACTATACATTGCACAGGAGCACTTTTTCTATATATTATTTGTTTATGTTTATGGTTTTAAACTCAGTTATGTATGAGATACTTTAAATTGGTTTTGTGTGTATATCATATCCATTTATTAGTTATATTAATTTGATTAATATTACATACTTTTAGTATACACCACAATCTATATCATTTTTAGCGCAGCGTATTCAATTAATGAAAATATAAAACCAGAGAGGCACAAGTAGAAGGTTTTTGGAGTAACAAAAAGGTAAAATGGCCAACATGAAAACGGTAGGTCCATTTTACTCACAGCCCTCATCCCCCAAATACAAAATGGCTTAAAACCCGACACCAGGTATGGATTTTCTGCATAGTGACGTAGGTCTTGGATCAATGTAAGTATGCCTATGCCATACCTGTAGAATCCCTGTGGAAGCTGGAAACCCGAGTTCAGTGCTGCCCCGCTGTATACTTAGCACAGGTAGTCACTTCTGCAGCACAGGCGCCATTTACAAAACAGTCTCAATGAATGCAAAATGTCTAATTAGAAGAAATGGATATAGTGATGTCACAACAACCCCGCCCCCCACCCCCATCTCATCCAGAGTACATCTTGCATTCATTGAATAAAAAATACAGAGTGCCCTGTTATTGGTGCCCGTGCCAAATAAGCAAAATCTTTGTGGTTAATATGCAACCACTTGGCGCAGGACCCAGAAGACGGCAAAGACTACAGTGATTTCCAGCTGCTGCAGGGATCCCACCGATACGGGAAAACGGAAGTGATTGTAAACAATCCATTCAGTTTCAAATAGAAAAGAAAGGCAATGCATTTGTGTATAGATATAAAAAACAAACCTTGGTTTTCAGCTGCAAAAGAGCTGAGGGGGGGGGGGGGGGGCAGCAGCACACTGATCTTCCCAGTGGATGGTTGTGCATGGGGAGCATGTCAGGATAAGTCTGATCATTGGAGGAGAGCACACAGCGTTCCCATCATAGCTGGAGAACTGACCACGCTGTGTTCTCCTGCTTAGTGTGGTCAGTTTTTAAATAGAAAAGCAGAGGGACTGACAGGAACACCAGGGACTTCACACAAAGGAAGCAATACAAATAACAGGATAATTTATCATACAAGTACATGGTACAGCAGGCACATATCAGGAATATGAAATGCTGGGTTTACATATCCTTTAAAAATTGGTCTAAGCTGGACCAAACTATGCAATAAAATCCATACCTGAAATTCAGTTTTAACCACTTCAATACTGGGCACTTGCACCCCCTTCCTGCCCAGGCCCGGTATGCACCATGTGATCACTTTGGCCAATCACAGCTAGCAACACAATTGTACACAACGAATGGCATGAAAGGGAGCTATCCATCGTTTACAATCGTCATGTGATCTGCTGTGATTGGTCAGAGCAAAATGATGGTACCAGCAGAAGCCGCCCGCTACAGTGATCTGTCATTGGCTGTGTTGGTAAACACAACCGGGGACAGATCGCACCTTAGCACAGCCTGTGGGGCACCCCGGAGGCATGTTCCGGCATGATGTCATGACGTCTACCCCGGGACGAAGATCCCGCCCAACCGTCATTTGACAATAGGCTGGGCGGGAAGTAGTTAAAAAATAAATAAATAGTAATTAAAAAAATAAATAAAATAAAAATAAAATAAAAAAAGGGACCTCAACCTCACTTTTGACCCTTCCAGGAGGCACAGGTGAGGTCCCAGTCTACTGGGGAAGCTAGAAGCTTGCAAATCCCAAGAAAATTACCTCCTACAATGGGCTGGAGACAGGAGCAGGGAAAGAGAACAGTGCATATTTTTTGTAGAAATCAATTTTCAGTGGTTTTGAAAACTTTAGAATTTGGAGATTTGGCTGTGATTAAGCGGAGGTGTAGGCTGAAATTTAAATGGAAGGCACACTTTAAGCAGCACTTTACCTTTAAAAATGGGGGAACTGACCCTTTCATTTTCAGACGGAAAACATGTTAAACACACTAAAACCGCCACATTAAACCACTCACTCACATAAAGTTTCCCCAATTAACCCGTCACCAAAGCATTCATTTTTAAATCTCTTGGATTTCTCACCTGGTCTTTAGAGGCATATACGGATTTTCAGCTGGCTGTGTCTCCTGAGGCAGAACCACAGGTACTGGCGACGTCACACCACTGGAAGCAGGAGAGTGGAGATACGACAAAGTTGCTATGTGGGCGTTTGCGGTGGTGACCCCGGAAGCTGTAGAAAACTGTATCGGAGAGGGGAAGTTTGAGGATTTAGGGTTTGGGGCAGCTAAAAAGGAAGGAGTAGAGAAAGCCAGGGGTTGGTTGCCATGCACATAAGGAGCTCTCACATCAGCAGTGATGACGTCAGATGAGAGCCCCCCGATTGCCCTTGCATGAAGATCTTTGAAGCTCATGTCTTCTTGTAGAGAAGATTCAGAACTTTGACTTTCTGTAGAGTGGTCAACAAATGGGTTCTTGTGACTTAAAGGGGCTTTATCAGTAGGCGTAAAGGGATTTCCAGGGGATGGTAAACTTTTTAGGTCATTTTGGGCCAACTGGTCAGAGTCTGTTTTCCAAAAGTCTTCATTCTTAAAGTCTACAATGATATCTGCTGACCAAGAGGACTGTTGGTTTAGTAAAACACTAGGATGGCTTTCTTCTAATATTTTTTCACTAGACTCAAGTGTACTTGAAATCTCATTTGGTGGTGGGCTATGAGATTCTATTAGGTGGCTTATTAAATCTTTATTTTTACCATTGTTTGGCTCAGTTCTGTATTCTACAGTCTGGTTAGTGAGCTGACTGGATTCCAAGAAAACATTGACATTCTGTATGTCCATTGTTGGCTTTGCCATGCTGGCCGGTACTTGTTCCTCCAAGGCAGACCAAAACAAAACGTCAGATTGGCTGTGTTTTTTAGATGCACTTGCATCTTCTGTCCTGTTCCCTTTTTGTTTCTTTGGCAAAGACGTTGGTTTTTGGAAGATAAAGTCCTCATTATCCTGTTTGTTGTCACCCAACGTTGAGAGCAATTCAGATGGACCATGCTTAATTATCTCCAATTTGTTTGAGTTTTCTTGAAGACTTGAAGAGTCTAGTGAGACATTCGAAAGGCAAGTCCTGAACTGCTCTGCCGCAGAGGTGTCATTTACGTCTAACAGGTGTTCCCCATTAGCAGCACCCAGCTTTGAAAGTTCATTATTTCCTCCTCTTAAATTAGTCAAAAGGCCCTCAGCGGTGGATTGGGTGTGCTCAGTTGTAGAACCTAACACTGGGCTTCTGATCTCAATTACAGGACAACAGGCCACTGGAGAGTGTGTGTGTTTGCTATCCCCCATGTTTTGCTCAAGCTCATGTTCCTCTGGGCTCTCTGTTTGTTTTCCACTGGTGTCCTGAAAGCTTGTTTGTTTGCAATTATCTACATCAGACTCAATGGGTTCAAAGGCAGGTGGCAACGTAAGCTGTGGGGGCTTGGGTGGTGCCAAGGACCCTATATCCGCACTTATGGCCTGTTCTTTAATTAACTCATTAATTCTGTTTTCTACTGGTGACTTTTCATTAGTAAAAGGTTCTGGAGAAAGGTCTTCACCTACCCTAACAAAATTATGTTCTATCAATGCCTGCTGTCTGGGTTGGATAGCAGCCTTTACCTCCTCAATAATTATGTCATTACTGTCCCTCAACTCATGTGCACTTTCGGCTTTGGTAGAAGAGTAATTTCTATGAGTCTGGGAATTGTTTGGATGCACCAAACTTTGAGACGCATCTTCTGAATTAACCCGGTTTTGTGCTTTAATCAGAATTGGTGAGACAGAAGCTACTTTGTTTTCTTTTTGGCTGGTTTCTACATATTTAAATTTTATTGGACTGGGTTTAGAAATGGGTACTTCCATGCTAGGATACTGCCCCTGATCTGCAGTCAAGTCACTAGTGAATGTCTGAATTGAAGCAGACTCATAGGGGGGAATGTATGATGTAGGAAAGATAGAGGGGCTCCCTGGAAAAGGGATATTATCTGTCTTTTTTCTGTCATTTTCTGTATGGCCTGACCAAAAAGGTGCTTGTGAGCTCGGCCTATTCAAGCGATTCTCCTCACCATAATCTTGCCGAATCTCAGGTCCATGGACACCAAAAAATAAAAGGGATGGATTCTTTTCAGAGTCGCCAATGAAGTGTTCTTTGGTTTCTGGTGATTTTTGCAGTCGGCTTGAAGCAAACGCATCGAATTGTTCCTCCCATTCCGAAACGGTTTCTGGAGATGCTGAAGAGTCATTGACATCAAAAGTTTCCACAGAGTCAATCCCACTTTGGTACAATGACGACGTCTGATCTTCTGCAGGTGGAAAGAAGGCTGGTGGACTGCGTTCCTCCACAAGAGTAGAGCCCCTTTCAGCAGCTTCTGAGGTAGCAATAGACCCAGAGGGGAAACTAGAGAAAAAGTGAGTAGGTGAAGAAGTATTTAGTAACTGGTCAGAGAGGGAATCCACAAAGAAAGGGTTGTTCTGTAGTGAATTGAGAAATGGGTTGCTGGCAGAAAGGCTCCCTTGGACACCACTAAGAGAAGCTCTACTCATGTTAGTTCTAGGCAATACAAAAGCAGCTACTACAGGGGAAGCTGGGGTAGGAAGGCAAGGGCTGAAGGGGGAAGAAGCAAAGGAGCTGGTTTCTACCAGAGGAGACACATCCAGTCTGTGGAGGAAGACAAAACGATCCTCCATGTTAGTGACAAACATCAACACAGGCTACATAATAAAAAACGCACACACGCTGCTAGCGCTCTACGTCTTCCAAGGGGTGTGGGGGCTGTGTGACGTTGACCTACTTGGGGGATGGGACATTGTGAAATGTGCATAAAAGTGAATGCTACAAAACTAAAATTCATCAACTAAAACATATATAATTTAACACATCATCGGGAAACCAAATGCGGTACATACATGGCATAGAAAGTGAACACAACGGCATTCTTTTAATTGTGTTGGGTAGTATCTTTTTTTTGTTTTTTTGTTTTTTATCAAAGACTAAACATTAAGAGAAACTTGCAGGGGTGAGGTGTCGGTCAGTTGAAATACTCCGCTAACCAGGGTATCATCCCAGATATGTATAGAAATTCGGCAGAGTAAAACATTGGGACTTTAAATATACCATTGGTAGCCATTAAGAAACAAACATTTTCTGAAATTATATATTACACACACATCATTGTCAAAAGTATTGGGACACCTGCCTTTACACACACATGAACTTTAATGGCATCCCAGTCTTGGTCCATAGGGTTCGATATTGAGTTGGCCCACCCTTTGCAGCTCTAACAGCTTCAACTCATCTGGGAAGGCTGTACACAAGGTTTAGGAGTGTCTATAAGAAAGTTTGAATATACTTCCAGAAGCGCATTTGTGAGGTCAGGCACCGATGTTGGAACAAGAAGGCCTGGGTCCCAGTCTCTGCTCTTATTCATCCCAAAGGTGCTCTATTGGGTTGAGGTCAGGACTCCATGTCTTTATGGACCTTGCTTTGTGTACTGGTGCGCAGTCATGTTGGAACAGGAAGGGGCCATCCCCAAACTGTTCCCACAAAGTTGGGAGCATGGAATTTACCAAAATGTCTTGGTATGCCAACGCCGAGTTTCCTTCACTGGAACTAATCCCCCCTCCACCAAATGATTTGGACCAGTGCACAAAGCAAGCTCCATAAAGACATGGATGAGCGAGTTTGGGGTGGAGGAACTCGACTGGCCTTAACCCGATAGAACACCTTTGGAATGAATTGAATACTATTATATATAAAATTAATATAGTAGGATTCAATTCATCCCAAAGGTGTTCTAAAATAATATATATATATATAATTTTTTTTTTTTTTTTTTTTCAACCGCAATTTTTTTACATAATATAATCAGAATTAACACAATCTAAGTTACAGTGACAAGTCGTTATTCCCATTGCCATCACATGTCCTACGCATTTTGTGGGACCACCCACTTCCTCAGGATCAGTAGTTTGCACAAAGTACAGTATAGGCAAATTCCCTCAGTGTACAGCAGGGGAGCCAAATAGCAGCAGGGGAAAGGCTGTCTAAAAATGCGCCCACCGGCCCATGGGAGGCCACCCATGCTGACCGCACTGACACATTGTGCTGTACCCTTAAACCATAAATGGAGGTTATGCCCTGAAGCCAGGATTATTTTTTTTTTAATATATCTGACCTGTTTGTACCATCTTATATCATATCACCATTTGTCTATTGTGGTTGAATGATATTACAATAGCTTATAGGGATTCTATGTGGGGCTTTTTTGAAATCGGGAATTCCCCCCAATGGGCCTCTGGGCACTTTTAGACACCCTTTCCTCTGCTGCCATTTTGCTCCCCTCCTATACACTTTGAGGGAATTTGTCTATACCGCAGTTTGTGCAAACTATTGTCCTTAAACAGTTGCTACTGGTCCTGAAGAGGGTGGGTCCTGCGAAACACGTACACCATAAAAGAACATGCGACAGCAATGGGAATAACCAATCTTCGCTTTAACTTATAGGGCGTACACACGGTCGGACTTTGTTCGGACATTCCGACAACAAAATCCTAGGATCCGACGGATGTTGGCTCAAACTTGTTTTGTCTACACACGGTCGCACAAAGTTGTCGGAAAATCCGATCGTTCTATACGCGGTGACGTAAAACACGTACGTCGGGACTATAAACGGGGCAGTGGCCAATAGCTTTCATCTCTTTATTTATTCTGAGCATGCGTGGCACTTTGTCCGTCGGATTTGTGTACACGCGATCGGAATTTCCGACAACGGATTTTGTTGTCGGAAAATTTTATCTCCTGCTCTCCAACTTTGTGTGTCGGAAAATCCGATGGAAAATGTCCGATGGAGCCCACACACGGTCGGAATTTACGGGGCATTAGATTGAGTTAATTCTATGATTAGCCAAAGGACATGGCATGTAGGCTGCCAAGGCTTCAGGTCACATTAAGGAGCTCAGGTGCAGAATTTTTTTTGGGGGGGGGGGGGGCAAGGAATAGTCAATTTTAATTTTTACTTAAGCAATAGAAAGATTTGGAAAGGCTGACCTGTGTTTAACGTGCATCTTTCCCTGGTTATAAAGTGAAATTGTACCCTGACACTTTCCCACTCTGTAGCTACCCCAAGAGTCTGAACCTCTTATGGATGTGTTAAAGTTCATCTTCCACATTTACCAGCCCAACGCCATGTCCTCCCTTCAGATGTCTTCAGGCTGGTCATATGATATGCAGGGTCCTCTTCACCTCCTCTCTGGGATAGATGATTCTGTAGGTTACCATGGTGGAACTTCTCCAAGGGATGGTTCTACGATGCTCTGAACGTACAGTATGTCCTCAGTCTTCTAGGTTGAAGGATGATGCGCGTCCTTCAACCCAAAGACAAAGGACACCTAGTAGTGGAAGGTAATTATTGCAAGTGACAACACTGTAGAGGATGAGAGTCATGCAGTCAAAGCTACTTTTTTTTTTCTTAAGATTTTAACTTCCTGGATGAAAAAAAAAAACCTGAGTTTCCATATGGTGCATGGCAATGGAGGTACTGTAATGTCAAGTAGCAAGTAAGCCAGCACGCAAGAAGATGCATTTGATAAAAAAACTTCACCCAATATTTTGCATTGCTTTTGGTCTGTGGCTTATCTTCAGTTCTTGACCATGTTTGCAGTTCTGGAGAACGTGGGTGAATCAATGGCCTATGGTGGCTTATCCACCATTGGTCCTCTTTTGGACCCTAGTTCCCTTTTGAAGGCATATCCTCCACTATTAAAAGGACAAGTTCACCCACAGGTAATATTTGGGTTATAGGTGGTGACTGGTGGGCTTAGCCTGCCCCAGGCTTATTATTCTTGGATACCTAAGTAGCGGTATTTGTCCACATACCGTATATACTCGAGTATAAGTCGAGTTTTTCAGCACATTTTTTTGTGCTGAAAGTGCCCCTCTCGACATACTCGAGTCAAGCAAAAAATTTCATTTTTCCGAACCAAATTTGGGGCCCCGTATCTCAGGGCCACTTTGTGCTAGGAACCCCAAATATGGTGTGCAAACCCAGTGGAACTGGTACCACAACATATCCAAAGCTGGGGTTCCTAGCACTAAGTGGCTCCGAGATACGGGGCCCCAAAATCGGTTCGGAAAATGTCATTCTCTGCTGCAGAAAAGTGCTTGACATTTTCTGAACCAACTTTGGGGCCCTGTATCTCGGGGTTCCTAGCACTAAGTGGCCCCGAGATACGGGGCCCCAAAGTCGGTCAACTGTGTCCATCTGCAGCAATGTCATTTCGGGACCATTTGGGTTCAGAGACCCCAAATTTTGGCTGCAGCTAGGGGGCATCTAGGAACCCTTAACTACTGAGTTTGAAGTTCGGGGGACCTATGGCTACAAATGGGCACAGTGAGGCATGCAAATGGGCACAGTGAGGCTGCAAATGGGCATTGTTGACCCTCTTTTCCACTTACAGTAGCTGTGCATTTCTCACCCTCGTCTTATACTCGGGTCAATAAGTTTTTCCCATTTTTTTGTGGTAAATTAGGGCCTCGACTTATACTCGGAACGACTTATACTCGAGTATATACGGTAATTCCTGACTCCGTTTCTGTCCACCTAGGGAGTTTTGTGTGTTCCTGTGCATCTGTGTGTTTCAGCTGCTCCAGTTGCTGGTATATTTTCTGTAATTGCAGTGCTTTTAAAGAGACAAAAACATAAGGAAATGGGGCACTGTCTACTTGTCCATGCAAAACAGAGGGAATGTCTCTGAAATGGCTCCTCACCCCCCATACTTTTAGTAGCGGCCTCTTGCAGCTCCTTCCTCCTCAGTCAACATTTAAAAGACTGGTGTCTAGGGAAGCAGTGACACTCTCCCAGTCATATCCCAGTGCTAGGACTTCGTGATGGTCACAGGGGAGGTGTTCACATGCTTCTTTGTACCTGGATGTGCCAGGTACCATGGGAAACTGTGGAAGATGAAGGTGCACAGGCGGACACTGGTAAAAAGAACTCATGGGGTCCAGAGACCTTTCCAGACACACCATTTCTTGTACAGCACAATCTGGAAGGGTCTCCAAGCTAAACTTTGGTGGTTGGGATAACTGCTTCAACAATGGCACAACGCTTACTCTAAATTAAGAAACTGTTTTGTAGAACTGGTCTATGTCATGGTAGTGCCAGTTCTCTAAACACCAAGGATTGGCACAGTGCAGGGGAACCCTCCGTCACAGGTCAGATGGTGGTCTAAGCCAAGCTCTCTGAGCTGGCTGAAGCTGCGAGTCACTTCAGAAGGCCTATAGTAGACATTCGAATAGATGCGTAAAAAAGTGCAACCAATGGAGGTAATAGAATCCACCCTGTAGTCAGTTTTGGATAATTGACCTTCGTTTTACATACTGAATTTATTTTATTGCTTTTGATTCTTAAGGTTTATTTAAACCTTAAAGCCCATATCTGGACAAAAAAAAAAAAAAAAAAAAAAAGTTTTCCCATGGAGTGGGACTGTGCCTACACTGCACAGGTTAACTGCTGGTTTCTGTCCAGGCGAGAGGAGAAAGGAGACTTGCCTAATCCTCTGATCCTCCAAGCACAAGACCAGTCCGGCACCCCCACTCCCACCCGTCTTGAGTTGTGGACTGTTGCTGATGTCATCAAGCCCAGAGCATGTTCCATAGACCAGGAACAGTCTACCGCTGGACTGTGGGGGATTGCAGTTTTCCAGAGGAATGAAGGATCGGATGAGTATAAGCTTTCTTCATACCCCTAGACAAAATGAGCAGTTCACCCATGCAGTGATACTAGCCCACTGCATAGGAAAACTTTTTTATGCCTGGGGTTGGGCTTTTAACTGGAAGAAAAGTCAAGCTATTGATAAAAAAGGTTCCCTCTCTCCCTCCTCCATATCTATCCTGCCTAAACTGTATATATAAAAAAAAAATATATAAATAAATAAAAAATAAAAAAGGGGGAGAAGATCTGCGTACTTACCTATTTTTTTTGTCCTCTCCAGTCAGGTCGCGTGATTATGTAGTTCTGGCCTATGGAGCCCTCAATGGCTGGGCATTTTGAGAACCATGAAATCACCTGTAGGCTCTCATAACCCAGCCATTGCTGGAGCTCCCTCCTCTTACCTGTAACAGCTGCTCACTGAAACAAGTAAGCTGGAGTTGCGGTATCACGTGACCGGACCAGACTAAAATAGGTTAATATACAGATATTTTTCAGGTTCAGCAAAAAAGAGGTGGGGGGGGGGGGGGATTTAGGAATTAAACTTTAGGCCTTATACTTGTAGTATCGGTTCACACGTTTGTGCATTGCCACAACTTACGTGTTGCCCTTCTTTTAACGTAACGGAAATTTAAATTGAAGCCAAGGAGGTCAAGATACAGCTTTATTCCATTAAAAAAGTCAATCCAAGTAGCCAACGCGTTCAGGGGTCTAAGGGCCCCCTTCATCAGGGCAAGAAAGAACATAAGATTTCCATATCAGTCTGATATCGATACATGAATGAACCTGATGAAGGGGCACTTAGACCCCCGAAACACATTGGCTACCATTTTGGATTGTACCACTGACTTTATGGAATAAAGCTGTATGTGGACCTCTTAACAGTGGTGTGGCACTTCAATTTCAATTCCCGTTATATTACTCTACAAGCCCAGGAGACTGGAGATCCACTGGGGTGTAGAAGCCACCTGCCCAGGAAAAAACAGATCATTTACACCAACAGAACCTTAAGATAATACCAGTAAGGGGACCATACTAGTCCCAGCACTACCTATCCACTTTCCTCGAATATATATATATATATATATATATATATATATAATATATATATATATATATATATATATATATATATATATATATTTTTTATTGGCACCCAGCCACAACGCATAACACTACCATGGGTTATGTTGAGCTGCATTCCATAAAAAAGTACTTGCAATTATTTTGGTGCCTTATGCAACACATTAAAAATGCCTTTGGCATCATGCTGCACATTATACAATTTTCTTACCCAGATCATTTATTTTTTTTATAAATCTGTTGCAAACAGTAAACAATAGATTCTGGGTTAACATAACGCTTCAGCTGGATAGATCCCTATAGGTTTAGCAGCCTAGGAGAACACCAGCTAAAAACCAGAGGAAGCGGGATGCAGCAATTACGACACATCCCATGGAAGATTTATGCAACGATTGTGTAAAATCAGCGTGGTGACATTTGCTCAGAGACATAGAAGAGGCAATCATCTAGAAAATAGGATTTCGTACTTAGACTTCAATAATCCATCAAGCTGATTTTAAAGGAATCTAACCCACCATTTTAAAGGACTTTATAATCGGTCATATAAGTGTAAATATGAAATGATCCGTCATGAAGCATGCAGATTTCTACATTCTTGTTCTGGGTCAGGAACTCCCTACGGCATGCAAACGGGCAACTAGCATTTTCAGAAGCAATGGTAGCCTCAATGTTTCTCCCATAAGAGGACCCTTCTATTGCAGTTTCTTTGCAGATCAAGCAGGGCTTTCTAGTAAGAAAGCCCAGCACTATACTTCTTTTCTACTATGAACTACAAAAATCAACATGGATCCAAATCTTTTAGCAGTCAGCAAGATGGAAAGGGGGACGGGGCGTGATATATCCCTCATTGGATAAGTTCAGCTGTGCCTGCATTGTTGACTGAATCATATAGGAAGACATTCTATTCATAGCAGTAAATTCCTACTTCTGCAGCCTCTCGTGCACTGCTGTGTAGCTCCCACATCAGCGCTCCCTACAAGTGGCATTCAATATTAATCCACGCTGCAGTCAAGGTTTTTTGCACATCTGGGCAGTTACACATTGTGGTGCGTGGGAGATACTGGGGTAATTTGCTAAAACTGAAGTGTGCAAAATTGGGTGCAGCTGTGCACGGTAGTCAGCTTCTAACTTCAGCTTGCTCCATTAAGCTTTGGCAAAAAACAAAACAAAAAAAAAAACCCACGGAAGCAGATTTCCGCACAAGGTTTTGCACTCTCCAATTTTAGAGAATCAACCCCAATGCGCCATTTACTTTTCTTTCGTGTACAAGGAGGCGGCTTGTATATAACTAGTACAGTTATATAGGCTGGCAGTTAAGAGAATGAGGAAGTGCTAGGTCAGTAGGCTAAATACACATTAGAAATGTTCACATTTCCTGTGTATGTCCTGAACTCCACAGATGACCGCAGAGAAGCAACTGAATGTGACCACCAACAACAGGTGACTTCTGCATTATGAAACTGAATGGGAACAATCTTCTCTGTTGTTGTTTGGCCTTTAATAACAGACTCAATGCTAACCATAGGGAACTAAGTGAGGTATGGAAGCTGCCACAGCAGACTTCTTTTCAAAGGTTCAACATTGGGGCTGCCTGCCTTATCTTTGCTTCACTATGTCATAGGGCAGTGATGGTCAACCTTGGCACCCCAGATGTTTTGGAACAACATTTCCCATGATGCTCATGCACTCTGCTGTGTAGTTGATCATGGGAAATGTAGTTCCAAAACATCTGGGGTGCCAAGGTTAGCCATCACTGTCATAGGGTATATGTCTAAAGGTTTGTGGACACCTGACCATCACACCTACAGGATTTTTTGGACATCGCATTCGAAAACCATGAGTTGGCACCTCCTTTGTGGCTACCGATTTCAAAAATTTGTCATTATTATGGAATTGGCATCTATTAACAGCCTCCATTCTTCTGAGAACGCTTTCCACCAGATTTTTGAGTGGCTGTGGGACTTGGTGTCCATTCAGCCAGAAGAGCATTTGTGAGGTCCGGTACCAATGTTGGAAGAGAAGACCTGGCTCACAATAGTTCCATGTCATCCCAGTAGGGTTGAGGTCAGGGCTCTATACAGGCTACTCGAATTCTTCATCCCAGTAGGGTTGAGGTCAGGGCTCTATACAGGCTATTCGAATTCTTCATCCCAGTAGGGTTGAGGTCAGGGCTCTATACAGGCTACTCGAATTCTTCATCCCAGTAAGGTTGAGGTCAGGGCTCTATACAGGCTACTCGAATTCTTAATCCCAGTAGGGTTGAGGTCAGGGCTCTATACAGGCTACTCGAATTCTTAATCCCAGTAGGGTTGAGGTCAGGGCTCTATACAGGCTACTCAAATTCTTCATCCCATTAAGGTTGAGGTCAGGGCTCTATACAGGCTACTCGAATTCTTCATCCCAGTAGGGTTGAGGTCAGGGCTCTATACAGGCTACTTGAATTCTTCATCCCAGTAGGGTTAAGGTCAGGGCTCTATACAGGCTACTTGAATTCTTCATCCCAGTAAGGTTGAGGTCAGGGCTCTATACAGGCTACTCAAGTTCTTCCACAAACAGCCCCATCAAATCAGGTCTTTAGGCAGCTACCTTTGTATGCAGGACACATTCATGCTGGAAAAGAAAATGCCCTACTCCAAAAACAGTCGGAAAGTTGAAGGTGTACAATTGTCTAAAATTTCTTTGTATGCTGTAGTAGAACAGTATCCTTCCCTGGAAACACCAGAAGCCAATAATGTGGAGGCATGCCCGCATACTCCACAACGGCCATACAGTATAGGTCACCTAGCTTTAATACAGCATAGACATATCATGGTTGATCCACTAAAACTGGAGTGCACAATAGCTGATCCAGCTGTGCATGGTAGCCAATCAGCTTCTAAATTCAGCTTGTTCAGTTAACCCCTTCCTGCCAACCGCACATATGCAGCCTCATGGAAGTGTTTTTTTTTTTTGGTGGGGCCGCATATATGCTCATCTCCCTTTGTGCTGGGAATGCTCTGCACAGTGAGCGGGCTCTCACTGAGCGCACTGGGTCTCGTACTAACGATGGGGACCTGGAACTCATGTTTTCCGGATCACCTGATCACTGTGATAGCCTCAGATTATGAAGAATAAGATACATTGTATCATCTCAAATTTTTGCCAGGGTTAGTGTTAGGGTCAAGGTCAGGGTCAAAGGGTATGGTCAGCATATTTTGGGTAGAAATATATATATTTAATTTATTATCAGTGTGTTTTAGGTAGGATAAAAAACTAAAATAAAAAAAAATCACAACACACCATTGTTTCTGGGCTGTACTACGGGTACATACAACATACACATATGTGGTATTGCTGCGATCATCTTTGGTGGTAAATGATATGATAATGCCAAGAAATACAGCTAAAAAGATTTTTTAAAATGTATTGGGCCAGTTTTTCTTTGACAACAAACAAAAATAAATAAAAATCGAATGATATCCGTTACCATTGACCACCAAATGAAAGCTCAATTTGTCCTTAAACACAGTATAATCCACAAAGTAGTTTTGATGATATGTGCAGTTTAACTTACACATGTCAAAGTTGCAAAATTGTGCTTTGGCATTTACATTTGTTTTTCCCTTAGGCGTGAAGGGGTTAAGCTTTCACAAAAAATTCTGGAAGTGGATTGGTTTCTATGCATAGCTGCACCAGATTTTGCACTCTCCAGTTTTAATAAAACTCAATCTCCATCATTTTTGGTGTTCTGAGAAAAGCTCAGCACATGCTGGTTCCAGGGCAGGATCTTACCAAGAAGAGAAAGGATAATGACAGACCAGCATCTTATGCCGCGTACACACGGTCGGACTTTTCGGCTACAAAAGTCAGACAGCCTGTCCGACAGACTTTCGGCGGACTTGCGGCAGACTTTCTAACGAACGGACTTGCCTACATACGATCACACAAAAGTCCGACGGATTCGTACGCGATGACGTACACCAGACTAAAATAAGGAAATTGATAGCCAGTAGCCAATAGCTGCCCTAGCGTGGGTTTTTGCCCGTCGGACTAGCATACAGACGAGCGGATTTCTGGGTCCGGCGTAGTTACGACGTAAAGATTTGAAGCATGTTTCAAATCTAAAGTCAGTCAGATTTGCGGCTGGAAAAGTCAGCTGAAATTCCGGGGAAGCCCACACACGATCGGATTGTCAGCCGTATTTTGTCCGTCGGACTTTTGTAGACGAAAAGTCCGACCGTGTGTACATTACACTTTCAAAAAGAAGTCTAACCCATGGTATCTCAACCTGGGTTCCATGCATGGAACTCTATGGTTCCTCCAGGAGGTTGCTAGGGGTTCCTTGAGCAATTGGCAATTTTTGCCGCTCAGATAAGTTACCATTGATCTTTTTAGCCATCTGTAAAGAGGAAATTCTTCCCAATGATCACAAGTGTAAAGAGCATTCTTCCCACTGACCATCACACCAACGTATCAGGAGTTGTAGATAGTCATTTTTAGCAGGGGTTTCCAGAGACCAGAAAGTTATTTTAAGGGTTCCTGTGTGTTGAAAAGGCTGTGAAGGGCTAGCCCAGTGATGGTGAACCTTGGCACCCCAGATGTTTTGGAACTACATTTCCCATGATGCTCAACTACACTGTAGAGTGCATGAGCATCATGGGAAATGTAGTTCCAAATTATCTGGGGTGCCAAGGTTCGCCATCACTGGGCTAGCCTAACCTGACAGGTTCCTTTTAAAAAGGAAATGCTACAAAAAAAGTAGTGAAGCGGTTTAATTGTAAGTTTTTTTTTTTTAGCCTAAGGTTATGCCATATGGGCCCAGAGCAGGAAAAACCGGCACCTTCGAATAGACAGATGCAGAGGCTGCTAAAAGATTGGTAATAAATATTGCATATGCACTTTTGATCTTCTATACACTGCATAGCACAAGAAAGGTGACAACACTTCTCATAAACTGTATTTGTGCAGATTGCATCACTTTTCCGCCTCCTCTTTTGGATTTGATAAAACAGCCCCTCCTGAGCCATTCTAGAAGTCCTCAGAAGTACCTCTCCTATGAGCATCCATATCTGGGTGCATCCCAATTTTAGTTGTATGGCAACCAATACAGTGCCTTGAACAAAAGTATTCATACCTCTTGAAATTCTCCACATTTCGTCATGTTACAACTAAAAACCTAAATGTATTTTATTGGGATTTTATGTGACAGACCAACCCAAAGTGGCACATAATTGTGCAGTGGAATGAAAATGATAAAATGGTTTTCAAAATTTGTTTACAAATAATAATCTAAAATCTTTCACATAAAATTCCAATAAAATACTTATACGTTTTTGGTTGTAACATGACAAAGTGAAGAAAATGTCAAGGGGTATGAATACTTTTTCAAGACACTGTATTTCAGGCAATACCGATTGTACTGAAAGCTTATCTGACAGGCTATAAACTTTTTTTTTTTTTTAATACTTTGGCTGGAGTGGGAAGGGTTAAAACTCTTGTCAAGGTTTTGTTTTTCTACTTCTTGTCCCAACAGAAAGCGAGAGGAAACGTCCAACACAAATGGCCTTCTAAACAAGTGTCCCCGCTGGATGATTTCTACTTGCCTTCTGTTTTAGTAATAACTTAAATTAAAATGTCTGATCACTTTCTGTTCCAATGACAAATCAACAGGACATATACAGAGGATGACAGACACAGGGGGACACAGAGCATTAAAAACTTGATTGGGGTATAACCCTTCCTCTTTATCAAAAAAAATAAAATGAATGGGATATACAAAGCGACGTGAACAAAAAAAAAATTTTCTGAAGTGAAGCACAGGTTCAAAGACAACTCTACCAACCTTGGTTTTTGTGGTGTATCCTTTGCATCTTTGGAACCGAACCAACTGCCAACTTTGCTTCTGTCCTCAGAGCTGGAAGGCACGTGTGGTCTGGGGTCTTCAACGGTCTTATTAACCCCTTTCTTTCCAGATCCAAGCTGGAGGCCATCCTTGGCCTTCTCTTCTTTGGGCTTCACCTCTGAGACCTTATTCTTGGAGAGATCCTCGGAAAACACCATGGGTGATGTGACTTGCACAGGCTTGGTCTCCACTCTGGCCTGGTCAGTTTTTGGCTTTGGAGTCATTTTTAAGGAGATCTTCTCCTCTTCTGTAGAAGACACTGGAGGGATGGCAGACTTGCGCTCCGGTTTCTCCCCAGTAAAGGTCTGCCTCATCATAACCTCAGGAACCACGGCCTCCTCTGCTTTCTTTATAATATTCTGAAACGATTTGGAAGCGTGTGATGATTTTTCCAGAGAAGGAGACCTTGGAGGAGGCACTTCTGTGTAGACATGGCTTCCATTGATGCACATTGAAGATTTGGAAATGGGGCTGCTCTTTGGTTTGAGGTTCTGCACAGCCTTTGGTTCAGGGAACGTATTCACCTGACTGACTTCGTCGCTGAAGGCCCTCTTGTGGGTCAGTCTAGGAGATGCTTCATGGTCCATAACTACAAGATGGGAACACAATACACCAGACAAAATTAAAAAGGGAGTTTGATCTTCCTGTATCAGGCATTATCCTGAATAGTGTAACCTGCCTTTGGAAAGAAAATAGGTTCTTTAGGCCCTGTACATAAATATGAATAGGGTTGTACAGTTAGGCACAGCCCTCTGCACATCAACATCTACAGCAGAGTTAAGGGCCAACAATAGTCAACATGCAACACTGATTGATAGAGGTGCAAAAGGTTACAACATCTAATACAGGGCTCACCAATAACACTGGATTCACAGATCAATATGCTTGAGGTGATTGCAGCCGTATTAGTGCAAGAACAATCGAGTATTGTCTGATACTTTTATTAAAGTACTCAGATTACTGAGAGTTTTCCAAGTACAGCAGGAGATAGTTACTTTCAAAAAGGCAACCTCACTATGAATTGAACTTTGCATGAAACCACCTTAACAGGTAGGGCCTGTAAAATGGGGTGGGGGAGAAGTGAATTGAGAAAAATGTATCGTTATTCGGAGATTCAGATGTACCCGAATTACAATAGTAAGGAATTAAAACGAATCCGAAATAACGAAACTAAAAATTTTTGTCCAAGTTTCAGATCAAATTTGAAATCAAGAATAGTTAAAAAAAAAAAAAAAAAAAAAAAAAAAACACACGCACCACACTTTATATAGAATAAAATGAATATAACCATCTTCCGAAATTCAAATTTCGAATAGAATAAATTTGAACAGAAAATAGAACAGAGCAGTCTAAGTAAATTCAAATTAGATTAGAAGTTTCTGAACTCTGTCGACTAGAATTAAATTTGACTGAATTTGGAAAATTCGTATCGAATTAGAAAACAAAAAACTAAAACGAATTAAATAAAATTTAACTAAACTAAAAACTTAAATAACGAATCGCAACAAAACTAATTTTTGCGTTCTGCACGTCTACTCCCTCCCCCTCCCATTTGCGGTTTAAAAATGAGAGTGCCATGCTATACTTGATATTTTAGAGTGACTGATGTAGAAAAAAAAAAAAAAAAAAAAAAAAAAAAAAAAAAAGTACCGTATATACTCGAGTATAAGTCGTTCAGAGTATAAGTCGAGGCCCTAATTTACCACAAAAAAAAAAAATGGGAAAAACTTATTGACCCGAGTATAAGACGAGGGTGAGAAATGCACAGCTACTGTAAGTGGAAAAGAGGGTCAACAATGCCCATTTGCAGCATCACTGTGCCCATTTGCAGCCTCACTGTGCCCATTTGCAGTCATAGGTCCTCTGAACTTCAAACTCTGTAGTTAAGGGTTCCTGGATGCCCCCTAGCTGCAGCCAAAATTTGGGGTCTCTGAACCCAAAGGGTCCCAAAATGACATTGCTGCAGATGGACACAGTTGACCGACTTTGGGGCCCCGTATCTCAGGGCCACTCAGTGCTAGGAACCCCAAATGTGGTATGCAAACTTTTTCTGCAGCAGAGAATGACATTTTCCGAACCGGCTTTGGGGACCCGTATCTCGGGGTCACTTGGTCCTAGGAACCCCAGCTTTGGATATGTTGTGGTACCAGCTCCACTGGGTTTGCACACCAAATTTGGGTTTCCTAGCACCTAGTGGCCCTGAGATACGTGGCCCCAAAGTCGGTTCAGAAAATGTCAAGCACTTTTCTGCAGCAGAGAATGACATTTTCCGAACCGATTTTGGGGCCCCGTATTTCAGGGTCACTTGGTCCTAGGAACCCCAGCTTTGGATATGTTGTGGTACCATATCCACTGGGTTTGCACTCCAAATGGGGTTCCTAGCACAAAGTGGCCCTGAGATACGGGGCCCCAAAGTCGGTTCGGAAAATGATTTTTTTTGCTGCTGAAAAGTGCTTGACTCGAGTATAAGTCGAGGGGGGCACTTTCAGTACAAAAAAAATGTGCTGAAAAACTCGACTTATACGGTATATGGGAGAGTGTAGTCACACACAAAAAAAAAAAAAAAAAAAAAAAAGTGTAAATATTAAAAAAGGTACAAACGAAAAGCAGGTTTTTGAAAAAACAAAAGCAAAAAAAAAAAAGGTGCGAAGAAAAAAGCTTTAAAAAAAAAAAACAAACAAAAAAAACCCCAAAAAAACACACACACACACACACACACACACACACACACACACACACACACACACACTACAATGAGGTCAATTTACAAAGAGATATCACACGAGATATTTGGGTCACATGACACACTTAACCCAACTATCTCATGTGATATGGAAAAGGTCAATCACTACAAGTTTATGTGGTATTTACATGTGTGTATGTTAAATACTGCAAATGGGAAAAAAAAAACAAAAACAAAACATTACCCATACGGTATTTAACATGCGTTTTTGTGAAGTGCATGTTCATGAGTTACATACAGCACAAGTTATTTTAACTCCTATAATTATGCAATATTTAACTTGGTGAAGTGACCCCAAAATGACCAAAACAATTAAAAATAAATAAAAATAAAAACAACTACAACCTACAATGTATTAAATTGTTCTTTTAAAACAGGCCCATAGCAGGAATGTAAAAATTGGCTCTGGTCCATAAAGAAAAGCCTGGAGCAACAGAATGCAATGATGTATGCAAAGGGCGCCCATGACAGTGGTAGCAGTGAAAGTGTTAAAGAAAGTTGTAATGTGGAGCCGAGGGGGAGGGAGGATCAGGGGAGGGGCTATTTAAAAGGGGTTCCCGCTCTGGGAGGGACAACAGAAGGAGCAGGAAAGTTGTTAGGAGAGTCACCTAGAGGTTAGTGTGCATCATGGAACTTGAGGGGCTTATGGCCCAGTTGCGGGCGGAAGCGGCGGTTCGGGGTGCTGAGTGGCTGCAGGAGACCATCGCAGCCGCGCTACAAGCCTCCACTATACCAGCAAGTGGGGGAGAGAGAAGCGGCAACAGAGCGCGCCGCTCTCGTCCGCCTGAGCGGTTCTCGCCGGACCGCGTGACGTCAGCACAGCAGCACTCGGGTGGTCTGTCTTCCAGACTCCCGGGGGGCCCACCGGCCAAACGAGCGGCGGGAGGAGAGCGGGTCAGCGGGAGGACGGCCCCGGCGGGACAAGAGCAGAGGCAGGCAAGTGAACCGGCGCGAGTGCGGCCTACGGGACGGAGACACGCGGAGAGCGCAAGCCCCGCCCCCAGGATGACGGCGGTGCGCTCCGCCATCGCTAGCACAGCAATGCCTGTAGGGATCCCTGGGCCTTCTGCTTCCTCGGCAGGGGACAGGCAGACTGGGGAGAGCTGCAGGGCTGGCCTATCATCTACAGGAGCGGAGGCCTACAGGAGGCCTACAGGACTGCGGTAGCCCACACCGGTCCTGGGAAGGCTGTCCGGAAGTCCACGGGTGGTTTCTCTGCTCGGAGGAGGGGGAGGATGGCGAACAATGCGACAGCCGCGGCCCTCATCCCGGGCGGGCCTGCAGCGGACGGAGGAGAAGACTCGGGTCGGAGCGGACGAGATGAGGAGTCCGGATCGGAGGAGGATGCGGCCCCCCTGTCCAGGAGGATGGGGCCAGAAGAGAGCAGACGGTCGGCTGATAGGGCAACACCTATGCAGCCAGGTGAGCCAGCACATGTTATTGCAATGTCTGATGTAAATACTGCAGCAAGTGTAGCTACGGGGTCTGGGGGGTCAGAACACAGCATGGTGGGGACCGGTGCGGGGGTGGGGGCTCCAGGTTTCTTGGGGTTTTTAATGGGAATCAAAGAACTGGTGCAGAGGTTAGAGGCGGAAGAGAGGCCGGTGGGGGGCCCGGGAGCAGCTTGGGTTCAGCAGTCAAGGACAGAGGTGGGAAGTGCAGGGGGGGCCCTGCCAACGGTGGTTGCGGGGGAAGTTACAGCGGGGGGTAGCGTTGCCGACACAAGGAACCACAGAGAATGGAGCTGCGCAGGGGAAGGATAAGGCAGCGCCGTCGGGGGAGGCGGTTCCGAGGAAGGACATCATTAGGCTGGCGGACGCGGCTCGCTGTGAGGTGTATGTGTGCTACGAAGGACCGTTAGGAGCCCACTTGAAACAGGAAGTGCGGGAAAAATTATGGAAGGGTGAGTATGTGGAAATATTTTCATTGTTGCCCTTGGAGAAGTTCAATCTTGACAGAGTCAAGCCGGACGATTCCAAAAAAGAGGATGAGGAAAAGGAGGTATAGGCTGATACCCAGGACATTCACGAATTGGTTGCAAGCATTTGCGATCATGGCAAGCGTGATAGGGGAGAAGCACCCGGAACACTGTTCGGCGCTTTTCTGCTATCAGGACGCGATAGGGGAAGCGTATAGAGTGTATGGAGGTACTGCATGGTTGCGATACGATGAACAGTTTAGGCAAAGGAGAGCAGTTTGCCCGGAGATACGTTGGGACCACAAGGACATCAGCCTGTGGATGCGTTTGATGACGACGGCGCGGACAACGAACCAGTTTTTTCAGGGGAGAGCCGGTGGACCGTCAGCCCAGGGACATTCGGCTGGAAACAAAAAAGGGTGTGTTGGCAGTACAACTCAGGGTCCTGTAAGTTCGGAGGAACATGCAAGTATAAACATGAGTGCTCAGGCTGTGGGGGTACACATCCATCATCCAGATGTTTTAAACAAGGAAAGGGTCGACAAGGAGAGGCTGGGAACAAAAGGGAGGACGCCGGTGATAGTGGAAAGGATGCGGCCGTTTCTCGGTAAGTACCCGGACAGGAAGGCGGCGTTGCTATTAGAAGAAGGCTTTGCGATGGGTTTTCGGATTCCATGTAATTTATCGGCGACTCCCCCAGTGCACAAAAATTTAAAGTCAGCCCTGCAACATCCGGAAGTGGTTTCAGAGAAACTACAGAAGGAAGTGGCTTTGGGTAGAATTTGTGGTCCTTTCCCAGTAGCACCAATAGCAGAGTTGGTGGTGTCTCCGCTGGGGGTGGTGCCCAAAAAGGAGCCCAACAAATTCAGGCTCATTCACCACTTATCCTTCCCCAAAGGGGGGTCAGTGAACGATGCCATAGAACAGGAAGCATGCTCGGTGACTTATACGTCATTTGATGCTGCGGTGCGGTGGGTGAGACATTATGGGAAAGGTGCCTTGATGGCTAAGGCAGATATAGAATCAGCTTTTCGATTGTTGCCAGTACACCCGGATAGTTTCCGGTTGCTCGGGTGCCATTGGAATGGTGGTTTTTATGTCGATCAATGCCTACCCATGGGTTGTTCAGTGTCATGTGCGATATTCGAACAATTCAGCTCCTTTGTGGAATGGGTGGTAAGGGATGTATCCGGGGTGAATTCGATAATTCACTACTTGGATGATTTCTTATGCATAGGCCCGGCTGCTTCTAGGGTCTGCGCTGTGTTGCTGGCTTCTTTGCAACATATAGCAGGAAGGTTTGGCATTCCATTGGCGGACGAAAAAACGGAGGGACCCTGCGCGGTCATCACGTTTTTGGGCATTGTGCTAGATTCGGAGGCGATGGAATGTAGACTACCTGATGAGAAATTGGAGGACTTGAAAAAAGAGGTGGCAGGGTTGATAGGACTAAAAAAGGTACAGCTGCGTAAGCTACAATCGGTGTTGGGCAAGCTGAATTTTGCTTGTCGCATACTGCCAATGGGGAGAGTGTTTAGTCGCCGGCTGGCGGCCAGCACGAGTGGAATAAAGTCACCAAAACATTGTGCGCTTGGGGAAAACGCATAGGGAGGACCTGAAGGTATGGCACACCTTTCTGGAATCCTTTAATGGCAGGGCAATGTGGATGTCGGGACCAGTCAGCAATTTTGACTTGGAATTGTTTACTGATGCCGCAGGATCAACAGGTTTTGGTGCTTTTTTCCAAGGACAATGGAGCGCGGGTCCATGGCCACAATCTTGGGTAAAAGAGGGCTTCACGAAGAACTTGGTTCTGCTGGAATTGTTTCCAGTAGTTCTGGCAGTGGAACTATGGGGTGCATCATTCAGGGATCTGAAGGTGCGCTTTCATGGGGACAACATGGGGGTGGTGCAAGTGATAAATAGGGTCACGGCGTCGTCCCCGCCAGTGATCAGGCTGCTGCAGCACTTAGTCTTGCGATGTCTACAACTGAATGTTTTCATTCATGCTGTGCACTTACCGGGGGTAGAAAACGTCATTGCTGATGCACTATCTCGCTTCCAGTGGGACAGGTTCCGAGTGTTGGCGCCGGAAGCGGAACAACAGGGGATACCTTGTCCAGACTGGCTGTGGGAGATTGCGCTGGCATAATCGAGGGATGGATTAAGCGGTCGGTAAGTGGGAATACATGGGCAGCATACAACAAGGTATGGCAGGAGTGGTTGGCGTTTCGACAAGCTTTGGGGGAGGAGCCTATAGGGCATGGGCTACGTTCTTTGTTGCTGTACTATGTGGCAAAAAAATTGGACGAGGGGGTGTCGGTGTCAGTGATGAATGCACAGTTGGCTGGTTTGGCTTTCCTTTTCAAGCTACAAGGGCAGCCTGACGTCACCAAGGATTTTTGGGTAAAACAAGCCTTAAAGGGTTATAGGAGGGCAGTAGTCAAGCGTGATGCAAGGAGACCGGTAACTTTTGAAATATTGGGGGGGGGGGGTTGTGGAGCAACTAGGGGAGGTTTGTGCGTCTGCGTACGAAGTCACCTTGTTTAAGGTAGCTTTCGTGTTAGCATTTTTTGGCGCATTTCGGATAGGTGAGCTTGTTAGTCCTTCCAAAAAGGTGCAAGGGGGAATTGGGTTTCAGGAGGTACAATGGGAAGAGGAAGGGGTAGCGATCTTTTTGAGGAAATCTAAGACGGATCAAGGGGGAAGAGGCAGGATGGTGCGGGTTTATCCAATTCACGGTTCCCCCCAGTGCCCAGTGAGCACGGTCAGGGAATTCTTGAAGGTTAGGCCAAATGTTCAGGGCCCATTTCTAGTACATTTAAATGGTAGTATGTTGTCACGTTTTCAGTTTGGGGCTGTGTTTAGAAAATGTTTACAGGGGCTGGGACTGGTGGAGAAAGATTTTTCATCCCACTAATTTAGGATTGGAGCTGCGACTGAGGCGGCCAGGTTGGGAATGGATGTTGAGGTAATAAAAAGGATTGGGAGGTGGGAATCTAACAGGTTCCAGTCTTATGTGCGGCCTCAACTGGCATTAAAGTTGTAGATGACGGGAAGATTATGTGGTTGCTATGGGGGAGGTATTAGAGGTGGATGTTACGGCAAGTACGATTGTTGCATAGTCAATGTTGAGGATAGTGTTTTGTTTTCTTCTATTTTCAGGTGCAGAGACAAAAATGGTCTGGATTATGGGCCATTCTTATGTATGTTGGGGGGCTCGGAGGGGAGACGCTCGGCCTGAGGGTAGGCAGCTAAGTTTTAATAGAAGGGAAGTATGCATAAAGTGGTTTGGTATACCAGGGATGTTGTGGGGTAGGCTGGTTCAGGAGGTACAGAGGTATGCGAATAGGGAGGGACCTCCGGACGTCCTGGTGATACATGTAGGCGGAAACGATTTGGGCATTCGCTCGATGGTAGACATCACGCGAGATATTAAATTTGACATTTGGCGTTTGTCGAAGGAATTTCCGCAGATGATCATTATCTGGTCGGACATGGTTGCCAGGCTGTCTTGGAGAATGGCCAGGTCTGTGGAGGGTGTGAACAGAGCAAGGAAGAAGATCAACAGGGAAATTAGTAAATTTGTGGTCAGTATTGGGGGATTGGCAATTCGGCATAAAGAATTAGAATTTGAGACATGGAGGTATTTGAGACGTGATGGGGTACATCTCAATGACGTGGGTACAGATTTATGGGCTTTAGGCCTGCAAGATGGTATACAGCGAGCGCTTCGGGTGTGGAGGGGCACCCAAGAGTAAGGTGTTACTATTGGGTTGCTGTGGCGGGCGTTGGTCTGGGCAAGGGAAGGAAGATGGCGGAAAAAGTAAGAGCGGGGATCCAACGTTGATATGGGTCCGGAGGTTTTTTGGTTCCCGGTAACGGAGGTTAGCCGGGAAGTGATAATGGGGCACTGCGGTCACGGCAGTCTCTGAGCCAGCTTGTCGGCTTGAGGCCTATTGGAGTTTTTGGACGAGGGCTGCAGTGCTATATTTGTTATGGCCATCAGTTTTTGTTTTTGCTAACCGGTTGCTCAGACCAACGCTCTTTGGAACTAATAGGTTGTATAACAGATGTTTTTTGGTTATGGTTTTTTATGATGACAGAATTTTATATTTTTTATAGAACAGATATGTTTAAAATAAAGTAGGCTGCTACGGCCTTTTTTTTATACTCCAAAAGAGCTGGTGTGGTCTTATTTATTTGAATAGAAGTATAAGGGTTTGGAGTATAGGAAATTGACATCTGTTATCCAATAGTCATGAAGTGCAGGTGTGAGCTGAACTGAATGTGTCTGAATTGACAAGGGGAAAGGGTGTTATGTGGATGATTGGGGTAATAATATGGCTGTGTAGGAGGGATAGAAAGGAGGGCAGTGGGATATATAAAGCATCACAATTCTATAAAGGGATCAGTTTGTATACTGTGTCCTTATGGGCCTCCACCACATTCCCCTCTTCCCAACCATAACCAAGGCGGAGGATATGCCGCCTCCACCATACTGCACACCCCTTTCATGAAGGTCCAACCTCCTTCATGCTCTGATCACATGTTCCACCAGGAATAGATTCTGCAGATGTAACAGAACTGCCACTACCTATAGCAGGGATATGCAATTAGCGGACCTCCAGCTGTTGCAGGACTACGAGTCCCATGAGGCATAGCGAGACTCTGACAGCCACAAGCATGACACCCAGAGGCAGAGGCATGATGGGACTTGTAGTTTTGCAACAGCTGGAGGTCCACCAATTGCATATCCCTGACCTATAGTAAAACTTTATTGGAGGAGGATAGCAAGAAAAAAAAAAAAAAAAAAAATTTTAAAAGTTGGGCAGAAATAGTTTTCACCAATATCAGAAAAATGGGACTGATCTGATTTGCTATTCACAGTGCTGCCTCATCAATTTTTAGAATATGTACATATGATTCCTCTTGTACCAAATTGTAATGCAACTGTAATGTCTGCCCTCATGTTGTAAAGCGCTGTGCAACCTGTTGGCGCTATATAAATCCTGAATAATAATAATAACTGATCACAATGCTCTTTACAAGCTCTAGCAAAGCACGGTGTCAGGTGAGCATGATTTAAACCCAAAGACTGCTGTACAAGCTGCTGACAGACAGAGGGCAGCAGAGAAACAAAACTGCCACAAAGTCATCCTGTTCCATAGTGAGAACCAAGATCTGGGAGGCCAAGCGCCATAACTTCACTTCATTTGTGGTTCTTTTTATAGTGAGAAATACAAAAACAAAACAAAAAAAAAAAAAAAAAAAAATCCACAAAAACCAAAAAACACACAAAGGCAACAAAACACATAAAAAACAAAACAAAAACCACCACAATGTAATCCACATCCCTCACGCATCAAATGTAAAGTCACTCTTTCATAGCCAAAGCCACATTCCTGTGATCTGCTCAGTGTGAATGGGTCTGTGAGCAAAATGTAAGGGTGTGTTGCCCCAAACCTCATATTCCTGGCCTTGGGGCATAGCCAGTGGGGGTTATTTACTGAAACGGCATGGTGCAAAATCTGGTGCAGCTCTGCACAGAAACCAATCAGCTTCCAGGTTTTATTGTCAAAGCTTTACTGAACAAGCTGAAGTTAGAAGCGGATTGGCTACCATGCACAGCTGCACCAGTTTTAGTAAATCTCCCCCATTGTATTGCACACTGGCCCTTTTTTGTATATCACTGCACTTAATTGTGGGTCTCCAGGCTTACCCTAAAGTCTCGGGGGAGGATGTGTGTGGCCCTTGGGTTCCTCCCTCCCCTGCCTTGAGGGTCTCTTTTCAGGAGAGTACTTGGTGGTCGGCTTCAGCCTATCATGGAGAGGGTTCCACCAGACTGTGGGCGGGATTGGTAGTTGGGGAGAACGACCCTCCTGCTGCTTCTGAAAGCTATCCAGTTGCTAATTAGATGCTCTGATGGCTTTCATGAGAAAAATTAATTTTAAAAAATGGGGTTATGGCTGATAGTTTCAGCCATAACCTCGGTAAACAACTTGCAAGCCGCAACACACACACACACACACGCGCACGTATTGTGGTTGGCCTCTCCAAGCCACTTCATTTTTTTTTTAATTAGTGTCGGGAGGGTACCCCGGCATTGATATCCATACAGCTTGATCCAATCACCATGGAATGTGTAGATGTTTAAACCAGAATGGGGGGTATAAAAGTTGTGGATGAGAACATTCTTGGAAAATTAATCTCTACACGTGCCATGGTTGCTATGATTGGCTAAGGCATTCTGTTTCGAGATGGGTTCTCCCCAGGCTCCCTGGAGTTACTCTGGAGGTTGTAAAGGGTTCCTTGAGCAATAAGCAATTTCTGCCTCAAAGATAAGTAACCGATGATACCAATATTTTTAACTATCTGTAAAAGGAGGGGACTCTTCCTATTGACTGCAAGTGTGAGGAGCACTCCTATTGACTACTACGCGAATGTTATGAGAGTAGTAGATATACAAAATTGTATCAAGGGTTCCTCCAAGTTAAAAAAAGGGTATGAAAGGCTGGGTTAAGGCATCTGTGCTGCCTGGGTGGATATAAATGCAGGGGTATTTTCTTGGCACTCATGACCTGAAGTGGCTTGAAGAATAAACTCCAAAACCTCTTCAACGCTGAACAAAAAGTCCAGTTGAATATACCCAACTACCACTAGATACACCATGACCTGGATAAAATGAGAACCTTCACAGACATTTACCTGAGGGTTCAGTGGAGAGACTGTTGTTCCTGCCAGTAGGCTTCTTGCCAGTATCTGACACCACTATAGAGATGCCAGTATTGGTGGGTACAGCGCCGCTGGAAGAGGAGATTGTGCTGTCCGAGCCCAGAGACGTGTTGGACTTGGTCAGGGAGCTCTTGCGTAGATGTCCTTTAAAGAAAGCAGCCGCCTTAGACTTTGGCTTCTTCTCTTCCTCCTCATCACTGTCTAGGCGGCCGACGCTGCTTGGTACGATGGCAGAAGATGACTCCATGTCAAAACGTTTCTTAATTTTCATCTTGTCTTTCAGCTTTCCGAAAGGGGTCTTTGGCTTGTCTTTTATTGAGAGGTCGAACATGCTTGCGGTCAGGTTATTGCGGGTGAACTGGATGGAGACTTGGATCTCCCCTCGCTCCTTCTCCTTCTTCCCAGGCTTCGAGTGGAGTTTGTACCATCTGCAGGGTAAAGAGAACAGTGTGTGCTCATTAGCAAATATGGGCGATCGTCTTAAACCATCAAATTCTTCCTAAAATGAGGGATACAGTCAAGCCAGACATTGTCAGAAGAGAAAAATAAGTCCATAGTTTGAAGACCATTTTACCTTGCTTATGAAGGGCACAGCAATAGGGCGTCTGAAATATATCCGCCCCCCCCCCCCCCCCCTTATATTCACCCTCACAGCACTCTGCCACTGCTCATCGTTCCATCACCGCCATTGCTGCTTTGGAGTATGTTCTTCATGATGAAAATGGTGGCTAGGCCATGAGCTTTGCAAGGCCTGAACATGAATTGGAGGGGTAACATTGCTCCATGTAAGCTTCAACACCAGCAAGTTCTGAGTATTTTGAAGTGAAGGGAGCATTGTGACTAGACCCTTTCCACTCCCCAATCCAGCCATTTTCAATCAGGGTACTAGTGGTTAGGAATTTCTTGAGCGGTGGTTTGTTGACCATCCATTTGATGGTGTTTACAAAGTTCTGCTTCCAATACCACTTGGGAGAACCAGCATTATGACATCAATGATCTTTTTAGTGGTCTGTAAAGGGGGCAACTCTTCCCACTGATGCCCAACATAAGAGGCATTCTTCCCACCAATGTAGGGAGCGTTTATTCCCCAGTGAGCTCCAATGTAGGGAGCGTTCTTTTCCCCAGTGAGCCCCAATGTAGGGAGCGTTTTTTTCCCCAGTGAGCCCCAATGTAGGGAGCGTTTTTTTTCCCCAGTGAGCCCCAATGTAGGGAGCGTTTTTTTCCCCAGTGAGCCCCAATGTAGGGAGCGTTTTTTTCCCCAGTGAGCCCCAATGTAGGGAGCGTTTTTTTCCCCAGTGAGCCCCAATGTAGGAAGCGTTTTTTTCCCCAGTGAGCCCCAATGTAGGGAGCGTTTTTTCCCCAGTGAGCCCCAATGTAGGGAGCGTTTTTTTCCCCAGTGAGCCCCAATGTAGGGAGCGTTTTTTTTCCCCAGTGAGCCCCAATGTAGGGAGCGTTTTTTTCCCCAGTGAGCCCCAATGTAGGGAGTTTTTTCCCCAGTGAACCCCAGTGTAGGGAGTTTTTTTTCCCAGTGACCATGTAAGTGGCATTCCTTCCCACTGTTTGGGGCTGAACTTCAGCTCTAGTAGCAGAGATTACCTGAGATCTAATAAATAGCAGTCCTGCATTGTACATGAGAACACCAAGGCAGGGCTGCTGTTAGAAATCACGGGGCCCTATACAGCCTACCTGACAGGGCCTCCTTTCCCTGTCCAAAAGTGACAGAGGATAGAGATTTCAGTCCCTTCCTCTGCAGCCTCAGCTGCACAGTAGAATGAATAGGAAAGGGCTCCAAGGCTTCCTGCTCATTCACAAACGGAAGCATAGTAAGCACAGTGTGCTATGCTTCAGTGATGAATGGACACAGGATTTATTGGTACCAATCGCTCACTGTGTTCATTCAGGAAAGGAAGGGGCCAGTAATTTACATATTTATTGGCCCCTTCCTCTGCTCTCCATCTTGAAACATCCCCGTGTGCCGGCAGGAGAGGAGGGCAGCCGGAAGCGCTGCAGGGGGAAAAGGGCACACAGGGGTGCACATGTACTGGAACCCCCCAGCTTGCAGTGCAGCTGGGGGGAGGGAGAGGAGGAGGAGAAACTGGCAGCGCTGCAGAAGAAGGCAGAAGAGGATCAGTATCTGCAATAAGACAGTACAGCCGGACCTCCTGCTCAACAGGTGCCCAGGCCCAGTACAGGAGGGATGGCAATACTGCCTTAGCAGCCCTGCGCCAAGGACCCAGCCACATTCCTAAGTTCCAGACAGCTGAGGGGAAGTGGGCTGCCAGTGGAGTAAAAAAAAAAGGCATGCAGATGATCCAATTCATCATCCCCTAGCCAAAAAGAGCATTTAACCCTTGCAGAAAGGGCAAGCCACTGCAAGGGAAAATTATCACCCCCCCACCCCGTTCAGCTTTTTATCTGTATATTTCACAACAGAGATGCACGTTGTAGGATATAAAAGAGAGACTTCTGACAAACATGAGTAAACCAATTATAGCTGAGGAAATCCAAGAACTAAATATTTATTATAGTGGGAAACCATCTCTCCGGATGTTAAAAAAAACAAAAAACAAAAACACACAACATTCACACAAAAGTGTATTCATAGAAGAGAATATAAGAGGTCAGAAAATAAGGGGTCACCTTCTGTCCCTCACAAAGGAAGAAATTATTAGGTTTAAAAAAAGGCAGCAGTGGTGGTCAATATAGGGGTCTTCAAGGGCAGTCCTTGACATCAAAAGGGCCATTATATTTAGTGAATATAATACAGAAAACTGTCAGAGCACATGCATGCAACAGGAGATGGTCAGGGGATGGAGTCACAAGAAGAAGAGATGGTCAGGGGATGGAGTCACAAGAAGAAGAGATGGTCAGGGGATGGAGTCACAAGAAGAAGAGATGGTCAGGGGATGGAGTCACAAGAAGAAGAGATGGTCAGGGGATGGAGTCACAAGAAGAAGAGATGGTCAGGGGATGGAGTCACAAGAAGAAGAGATGGTCAGGGGATGGAGTCACAAGAAGAAGAGATGGTCAGGGGATGGAGTCACAAGAAGAAGAGATGGTCAGGGGATGGAGTCACAAGAAGAGATGGTGGCACAAGAAGAGATGGTCAGGGGATGGAGGCACAAGAAGAGATGGTCAGGGGATGGTGGCACAAGAAGAGATGGTCAGGGGATGGTGGCACAAGAAGAGATGGTCAGGGGATGGAGGCACAAGAAGAGATGGTCAGGGGATGGAGGCACAAGAAGAGATGGTCAGGGGATGGAGGCACAAGAAGAGATGGTCAGAGGATGGAGGCACAAGAAGAGATGGTCAGGGGATGAAGGCACAAGAAGAGATGGTCAGGGGATGGAGGCACAAGAAGAGATGGTCAGGGGATGGAGGCACAAGAAGAGATGGTCAGGGGATGGAGGCACAAGAAGAGATGGTCAGGGGATGGAGGCACAAGAAGAGATGGTCAGGGGATGGAGGCACAAGAAGAGATGGTGGCACAAGAAGAGATGGTCAGGGGATGGAGGCACAAGAAGAAATGGTCAGGGGATGGAGGCACAAGAAGAAATGGTCAGGGGATGGAGGCACAAGAAGAGATGGTGGCACAAGAAGAGATGGTCAGGGGATGGAGGCACAAGAAGAAATGGTCAGGGGATGGAGGCACAAGAAGAAATGGTCAGGGGATGGAGGCACAAGAAGAGATGGTGGCACAAGAAGAGATGGTCAGGGGATGGAGGCACAAGAAGAAATGGTCAGGGGATGGAGGCACAAGAAGAAATGGTCAGGGGATGGAGGCACAAGAAGAAATGGTCAGGGGATGGAGGCACAAGAAGAGATGGTCAGGGGATGGAGGCAGGGTACAAGAAGAAGAGATGGTCAGGGGATGGAGTCACGGCACAAGAAGAGATGGTCAGGGGATGGAGGCAGGGTACAAGAAGAAGAGATGGTCAGGGGATGGAGTCACAAGAAGAGATGTCAGGGGATGGAGGCACAAGAAGAGATGGACAGGGGATGGAGTCACAAGAAGAGATGGACAGGGGATGGAGTCACAAGAAGAGATGTCAGGGGATGGAGGCAGGGTACAAGAAGAAGAGATGGTCAGGGGACGGAGTCACGGCACAAGAAGAGATGGTCAGGGGATGGAGGCACAAGAAGAGATGGTCAGGGGATGGAGTCACAAGAAGAGATGGTCAGGGGATGGAGGCACAAGAAGAGATGGACAGGGGATGGAGTCACAAGAAGAGATGTCAGGGGATGGAGGCAGGGTACAAGAAGAAGAGATGGTCAGGGGACGGAGTCACGGCACAAGAAGAGATGGTCAGGGGATGGAGGCACAAGAAGAGATGGTCAGGGGATGGAGGCACAAGAAGAGATGGTCAGGGGATGGAGGCACAAGAAGAGATGGTCAGGGGATGGAGGCACAAGAAGAGATGGTCAGGGGATGGAGGCACAAGAAGAGATGGTCAGGGGATGGAGTCACGGCACAAGAAGAGATGGTCAGGGGATGGAGTCACGGCACAAGAAGAGATGGTCAGGGGATGGAGGCACAAGAAGAGATGGTCAGGGGATGGAGGCACAAGAAGAGATGGTCAGGGGATGGAGTCACGGCACAAGAAGAGATGGTCAGGGGATGGAGTCACGGCACAAGAAGAGATGGTCAGGGGATGGAGTCACGGCACAAGAAGAGATGGTCAGGGGATGGAGGCACAAGAAGAGATGGTCAGGGGATGGAGGCACAAGAAGAGATGGTCAGGGGATGGAGTCACGGCACAAGAAGAGATGGTCAGGGGATGGAGGCACAAGAAGAGGTGGTCAGGGGATGGAGGCACAAGAAGAGATGGTCAGGGGATGGAGGCACAAGAAGAGATGGTCAGGGGATGGAGTCACGGCACAAGAAGAGATGGTCAGGGGATGGAGGCACAAGAAGAGGTGGTCAGGGGATGCAGGCACAGTACAAGAAGAGGTGGTCAGGGGATGGAGGCACAGCACAGGACTTAGTCAGGAGCTGCTGATCTGTTATATAAGGCTGCTAGAGATCTGCTACGCTATCAAAATGTATCTCTGCACGAGGAAAAATATAAAATTAAAACAAAAAGGGATGGACAGCACAGCAAAAACATCCAATCAGTGGAATGGGAGTTCAGCAGTGTAGTTCCAGTGATATACGGTAGCATGGTAATCTGTTCCTGCATGTACTGTATGCAGGATTTCTGCTGCTTGAATGATGGCGCCATCCTTCTGGAGAGAAAAGTGAAAGCTGATAAAAAGACTCTGCAAAGGCAGATTTGTAAAAATTCTTGTGATTGAATATGTGCGAGATTCAAGTCATGCTTTTCACCTGAAGTTATTTGTGGGTTTTTCTCTGCATCCCAAACAAAATTTTCCTGGCAGTTGTGGCTGAAATTTTAGTCGGTCTACCTGACCATGGTTTGGTGTCAACAGCACCCCTCATTTTCCACTTCTTGATTACAGTTTGAACACTGCTGATTGGCATGCTCAATTCCTTGGATATCTTTTTATATCCCTTTCCTGTTTTATACAGTTCAACTACCTTTTCCCCGCAGATCCTTTGACAATTCTTTTGCTTTCCCCCATGACTCAGAATCCAGAAACGTCAGTGCAGGACTGGATGAAAGATGCAAGGGTCTGTCAGGAGTCCAGAAACTCATTGACCTTTTATACACACATACCAATTACAAGCAAACAGATCACAGGTGAGGATGGTTACCTTCAACAGCCATTCCAACCCTTTGCGTCAACTTGTGTGCATGTTATCAGGCAAAATCACCAGGGTATGTAAACTTTTGTTCAGGGTAATTTGGGTAGTTTCTGTTGCGATTATAATTAAAAAAGGGTAAACACAGTTGATTTGATAATAAATGGCTTCAGCCAAACACTAACCATGAGTGAAAGAAAAGTTTTTGTATTATCATTCATATTCTCTGAAAAATGGCCAAGAAATCATACATTTTGCCACGGTATGTAAACTTATGAGCACAACTGTATATATACATACATACCGAGGCAAGTAGCAAGGTGCGGCCGAGATGCAGAGGTGAGGAATGAGTTCCAGAACCAAAAGAAAACATTAATACCACCTTCACTAGCAAATGCAAAATGAGCTTCACACCACCCTCCAATTCCAGAGATTGAATGAAAGGGAGGAACACTGCTGGAACCTAGAGGGACGGGGCTCATTCACACCGTGTGCATCGGGCATTGTTACTTCATTAGGCCCAATACAAAAAAATTATAAATAAATAAAAAAAAACCTACATGGAGTTAACTGAGCACATAGAATACAAGTGAAAAGAAGACATGCCGCATTGAAACACAGTCTAAAACCATGCAATGCAAATACAAGATAAATACTTGACAAAGAAGGATATCAGGCCATTTCCTGTGCTGGATGAATGTTTTTAATGATTAAAAATTGAAGATACTGCATTTGACCACCATGTTTGCCAAGAATCACAGGAAATTCGAATGGTACTGAAATCTGTCCACTAGATGGTGCCAAGAATCATAGGAAATAATTAGGATACTGATATTTGGCCACTAGATGTTGCCAAGACTCACAGGAAATTCCTATTATACTGATATTTGGCCACTAGATGGTGCCAAGAATCATAGGAAATATATTAGGATCCTGATATTTGGCCACTAGATGGTGCCAAGAGTCATAGGAAATAATTATGATATACTGATATTTGGCCACTAGATGGTGCCAAGAATCATAGGAAATAATTAGGATCCTGATATTTGGCCACTAGATGGTGCCAAGAATCATAGGACATCCCTACAATACTGATATTTGGCCACTAGATGGTGCCAAGAATCATAGGACATCCCTACAATACTGATATTTGGCCACTAGATGGTGCCAAGAGTCATAGGAAATAATTAGGATATACTGATATTTGCCCACTAGATGGTGCCAAGAATCATAGGAAATAATTAGGATATACTGATATTTGGCCACTAGATGGTGCCAAGAATCATAGGACATCCCCTACAATACTGATATTTGGCCACTAGATGGTGCCAAGAATCATAGGACATCCCTACAATACTGATATTTGGCCACTAGATGGTGCCAAGAATCATAGGACATCCCTACAATACTGATATTTGGCCACTAGATGGTGCCAAGAATCATAGGACATCCCTACAATACTGATATTTGGCCACTAGATGGTGCCAAGAGTCATAGGAAATAATTAGGACATACTGATATTTGGCCACTAGATGGTGCCAAGAATCATAGGACATCCCTACGATACTGATATTTGGCCACTAGATGGCGCCAGGAGTCAAAGGAAATAATTATGATATACTGATATTTGGCCACTAGATGGTGCCAATTATAATAGGATTTCCAGTGCTACTTACCACCACCCAGTGAGCAAATGCAATATTTCCTATTTAAAACCAATGGAGAAAAAACAAACATTCAATCAGCACAGGAAATGGCCAAATGACATTGGTTATGCTTTGTTTTTTTTGCTCCAGTCACACAGCATGCATGTGCGTACATTTTCAATGAGTGAATTGCTATGCATTTTTTGTTTTGTTTTATATATACACTCCGTGGCATAAATAGGTTGGAGCACATGGGAGCAGCCATCCTTGTGTAGGAGTTGGACACAGTGACTAGAGGTCGACCGATATATCGGCCGATATTTAGTGTTTTTTTCTTAATCGGCATCGCCGATTGTGCTGATAAAAAAGGCCGATATAACTCAGCGCGACTTGTAAATGACTTTGAAGTCAATACAAGTTGCCTGTAGTCTTCTCTGAAGCGACTTCTCCCCCTCTGGGCAGCCAAATCTGATAAAAAGAACCTGAATTGATACAATGTTTACACTTCTGAATGAGCTGAACTCTGTGTGGAGAAGTTCTCAGTTTAACCATTTAAAGCGGTTGTATACCCGCTGTCATTTTTTTTTTTTTTTTTACACCTGCAAGGGAAAAGGCATAATGAGCTAGTATGCACCGCATACTAGCTCATTATGAGATACTTACCTTAGAACGAGGCGCCGGCATCTCACCTGGTCCACGCCGAGGGAGCCGACATCTCCCCTTGGCGTGTCTTCCGGGTATCGCGGCTCCGGCGCTGTGAGTGGCCGGAGCCGCGATGTCGTCACTCCCGCGCATGCGCGCGGGAGACTTCTGCCCGGCAAGCTCCGGAGTTTGCCGGGCTGTCAGCCGAGAGTCCCCTGTGCGCATGCGCCGCTGCAGTTAGCGGCTCATTGCGAGGGGAATATCTCCTAAACCTTACAGGTTTAGGAGATATTTTTTTTACCTACAGGTAAGCCTTATTATAGGCTTACCTGTAGGTAAAAGTTACAAATATAGGTATACAACCGCTTTAAAGACTAAATCTTTTGACACTTGTTGCTTACAAGTAAAAATCCAGTATTTTCTGCTAGAAAATCACTTAGAACCCCCAAACATTATATATATTTTTTTAGCAGAGACCCTAGGGAATAAAATAGCGGTTGTTGCAATATTTTATGTCACACGGTATTTGCGCAGCAGTCTTTCAAACGCAATTAAAAAAAAAAAAAAATACACTAATAAATTTAAAAAAAAACTAAGCAGTAAAGTTAGCCCATTTTTTTTCGTCCAAAAGTTTTGATTACCTGTTTTTGTGTATTTATTTTTAAGATATAGTTTTTTTATATATATATTTTTTTATCTAAATTCTACATACAAGTGAACTGATTGGAGGTTTGTTTTGTTTAATAAATGTTTAAAGGCCCCTTTCACACGGGACGGATCCGTGTTGATCCGCCCCGTGAACATCCGCTGCTCAGCGGGGATCGCTCCGTTTTCCCCAGCTGAGCCGGCGGATGACAGGGCGGGACCCGCACACTGTGCAGGGACCGCCCTGTCAGACCTCCGCTCTCCCCTATGGGGGGATCGGAGGAACATGGACCGTCTGTCCGTGTTCATCCGATCCGCTCTGCAGACGGATAGAAAAATAGGATTTTCTTCCGTCTACAGAATCGGACGAGAGCGGAGCCGGATGACATCGGGTGTCAGCGGATGTACATCCGCTGACACCCGCTATCCCATAGGGATGCATGTATGTCCGTATTTCATCCGAAAACGGATGGATGAAATACGGACATACGGTCCGCATGTGTGAAAGGGGCCTAAATGTAAAAAAATCTCTGTATCACTTTAGGTTGCTTTCACACTGCAGCAGGCATGCGTTGACGGTAAAACGCTGCTAGTTTTAGCTGCGCTATTCGGCTGCTAGCGGGGAGTTTAACCCAGCTAGCAGCCGAGAAAGGGGTTGAATGCGCCCCTGAAGCGCCGCTGCCGAAACGCGTTGCAGGCGCTTTGGCAGCGGTGCGCATTCATTTCAATGGGCAGGAGTGGTGGAGCAGCAGTATACACCGCTCCAAAGATGCTGCTTGCAGGACTTTTTTTTAACATCCTGCCAGCGCATCACCTCAGTGTGAAAGCACTTGGGATATCGCACTGAGACTGCAGGGGAGCCGTTTTACAGGCACTTTACAGGCGCTATTTTTAGCCCAAAAGCGCCTGAAAAACGCCCCAGTGTGAAAGGGGTCTAACTGTTAAATTTTATGAGATGAAGGAAAAAAAAAAAAAAATAATAAAATCGGCCTAATATATCGGCCAGAAAAAAATCGGCATTACATATCGGCCATCGGCCACCGAGATTTCTAAATATCGGCATCGGCCAGAGAAAAACCCATATCGGTCGACCTCTAACAGTGACTGTGCTTTACTGTTTTGCTC
>JBBDGP010003935.1:0-54577 GCA_037952835.1 Lithobates septentrionalis | reverse complement strand
GGGGGTGGGGGGGGGATTCGGTCAGGACCGGTTTTCTCCTTTCGATCGATACAAATTTGTTTTTAGAAGAAGATCTGTAACTTTGTATCTTCCATTCCCGGATTTCTATTTCAGGTAAAAGTACAGGAAATATTTGTTGATCCCGCCAGTCCTCGCTGCGTCCCCGGGAATTATCTGCAATGAAATCTCAAACAATCAGCCTTACCAGCTTTCTTCTGTGAACTACAAAACACCTCCCTGGTGGGGGATTGTAGTCCTTTCCTAGAGTGCCAATGTTGCTCCTCCAGTGATACAGTACAGAGAGTGAGCGTTGTCACCCCAGGGCAAGACGTGTGCTACTACAGACCATCGCCCTCCATGTTATGGGGAGAGGGGAAGGTGTTCTGTAGTCCTAGCACTCTTCTGTCCTACTCTGACAATGCGGCTCCTCCACAGATACAGTATGGTGAGAGTTGTCAACCCAAGACAGAGTGTGTTAGGACTACAGAACACCTCCCCCTTCTTATAGAGATGGGGTGTGGGGAAGGTGTTCTGTAGTTTCAGCACATTTCCTATCATAGGTTGACAATGCTTCTCCTCCATTGATCTCTCCCCCACTTCCCATTTCTATAACATTGGGGACACATCCTGTCCTGGGGTGACAACACGGCTCCTCCATAGATACCAGTACAGCAAGTGTGTTAGGACTCACCATACCATGGGGAGGTGTTCTGTAGTCTAACACACGTCCAGTCCTGGGGTGACAACACGGCTCCTCCATACAGTACAGCGAGTGAGCTATGACAGGACGTGTGTTAGGACTCACCATACAATGGGGGAGGTGTTCTGTAGTCCTAACACACGTCCTGTCCTCAGGTGGTAATGCTCCTTCACAGTCTTTATATTGGAGCAGCGTTGTCACCTTCGGACAGAATTATAAAGTGTTACTGGCAGGATCACCAGGTGAAAAGAAAAGGAATGCAGCCGCCACATCTCAGGGAAGCTGCAATAGGGGGAGATTTTCTTCTTAGATTTAGATACACTTTAATCAGAAGTAGAGTGTTGGGGTGATTTATTGTAGCATCCGGCATTCTACGCCTTAGGGTTACCCCAACCCCCAACCTGCCCTACACCCCAACCTCCGGTGACGGGCTATCCTCACCGGGATCACACATCTACCCTCCACATCAGCAAGGTCAGAGGCTGCCCCTCCCCCAGAATCCCTGCGGTCGGTATGAGTGGTGGGAAGTGATCCCTGCGGTCGGTATGAGTGGTGGGAAGTGATCCCTGCGGTCGGTATGAGTGGTGGGAAGTGATCCCTGCGGTGGTATGAGTGGTGGGAAGTGATCCCTGCGGTTGGTATGAGTGGTGGGAAGTGATCCCTGCGGTTGGTATGAGTGGTGGGAAGTGATCCCTGCGGTTGGTATGAGTGGTGGGAAGTGATCCTGCGGTTGGTATGAGTGGTGGGAAGTGATCCCTGCGGTTGGTATGAGTGGTGGGAAGTGATCTCTGCGGTTGGTATGAGTGGTGGGAAGTGATCCCTGCGGTCGGTATGAGTGGTGGGAAGTGATCCCTGCGGTTGGTATGAGTGGTGGGAAGTGATCCCTGCGGTTGGTATGAGTGGTGGGAAGTGATCCCTGCGGTTGGTATGAGTGGGTGGGAAGTGATCTCTGTGGTTGGTATGAGTGGTGGGAAGTGATCCCTGCGGTTGGTATGAGTGGTGGGAAGTGATCCCTGCGGTCGGTATGAGTGGTGGGAAGTGATCCCTGCGGTGGTATGAGTGGTGGGAAGTGATCCCTGCGGTTGGTATGAGTGGTGGGAAGTGATCCCTGCGGTTGGTATGAGTGGTGGGAAGTGATCCCTGCTGTTGGTATGAGTGGTGGGAAGTGATCCCTGCAGTTGGTATGAGTGGTGGGAAGTGAATCCCTGCAGTTGGTATGAGTGGTGGGAAGTGATCTCTGTGGTTGGTATGAGTGGTGGGCCCTGCGGTTGGTATGAGTGGTGGGAAGTGATCCCTGCGGTTGGTATGAGTGGTGGGAAGTGATCCTGCGGTTGGTATGAGTGGTGGGAAGTGATCCCTGCGGTTGGTATGAGTGGTGGGCCCTGCGGTTGGTATGAGTGGTGGGAAGTGATCCCTGCGGTTGGTATGAGTGGTGGGAAGTGATCCCTGCGGTTGGTATGAGTGGTGGGAAGTGATCCCTGCAGTTGGTATGAGTGGGTGGGAAGTGATCCCTGCAGTCGGTATGAGTGGTGGGAAGTGATCCCTGCGGTCGGTATGAGTGGTGGGAAGTAAACCCTGCGGTTGGTATGAGTGGTGGGAAGTGATCTCTGTGGTTGGTATGAGTGGTGGGAAGTGATCCCTGCGGTTGGTATGAGTGGTGGGAAGTGATCCCTGCGGTCGGTATGAGTGGTGGGAAGTGATCCCTGCGGTTGGTATGAGTGGTGGGAAGTGATCCCTGCGGTCGGTATGAGTGGTGGGAAGTGATCCCTGCGGTCGGTATGAGTGGTGGGAAGTGATCCTGCGGTCGGTATGAGTGGTGGGAAGTGTTCCCTGCGGTTGGTATGAGTGGTGGGAAGTGATCCCTGCGGTTGGTATGAGTGGTGGGAAGTGATCCCTGCGGTTGGTATGAGTGGTGGGAAGTGATCCCTGCGGTTGGTATGAGTGGTGGGAAGTGATCCCTGCGGTTGGTATGAGTGGTGGGAAGTGTTCCCTGCGGTTGGTATGAGTGGTGGGAAGTGATCCCTGCGGTTGGTATGAGTGGTGGGAAGTGATCCCTGCAGTTGGTATGAGTGGTGGGAAGTGATCCCTGCGGTTGGTATGAGTGGTGGGAAGTGATCCCTGCTGTTGGTATGAGTGGTGGGAAGTGATCCCTGCAGTTGGTATGAGTGGTGGGAAGTGATCCCTGCGGTTGGTATGAGTGGTGGGAAGTGATCCCTGCGGTTGGTATGAGTGGTGGGAAGTGATCCCTGCAGTGGTATGAGTGGTGGGAAGTGATCCTGCGGTTGGTATGAGTGGTGGGAAGTGATCCCTGCGGTTGGTATGAGTGGTGGGAAGTGATCCCTGCGGTTGGTATGAGTGGTGGAAGTGATTCCTGCGGTTGGTATGAGTGGTGGGAAGTGATCCCTGCGGTTGGTATGAGTGGTGGGAAGTGATCCCTGCAGTGGTATGAGTGGTGGGAAGTGATCCCTGCGGTTGGTATGAGTGGTGGGAAGTGATCCCTGCGGTTGGTATGAGTGGTGGAAGTGATCCCTGCGGTTGGTATGAGTGGTGGGAAGTGATCCCTGCGGTTGGTATGAGTGGTGGGAAGTGATCCCTGCGGTTGGTATGAGTGGTGGGAAGTGATCCCTGCGGTTGGTATGAGTGGTTGGGAAGTGATCCCTGCGGTCGGTATGAGTGGTGGGAAGTGATCCCTGCGGTCGGTATGAGTGGTGGGAAGTGAATCCCTGCGGTCGGTATGAGTGGTGGGAAGTGATCCCTGCGGTCGGTATGAGTGGTGGGAAGTGATCCCATGATCCTAGCGCTGTAAGGCGTGATTCCTGGCTGTGTAGAGGAAAGGTAAGGCCGGCTGTGCAGAGGAGGAGGAGGAGGAGGAGGAGGAGGAGAGGTAGGACAGGCAATCGCGGGGTTATGGAGTATTATCTGCTTTGCTCAGGATAACAGCAGGTTCAACAGATGCAGCTCAAGAGGATTTAGCAGAAGCTAAAATCAGAAAGCAGAAATCGCAGCGGCACAGACCTGTCCTCCTAATCAGGACGCCTCTAATAGCCTCTTCTCTTCTCCCACCACCTCCTCATTCACAAACCAAAAGCGCCATCGCTGAGCCCCGGCCAAACCGCCTCCCCCCACCCTCATCATAACCATGGGTCACAAAATGGATCTAAATATATCGATTCTAAAATACAGCAAATGTATCTAAATATATAGAATAGAAAATACAAACGTATCAAAATATATCAAATCTAAAATACATAGAATGTATAAAATGTATTTAATCTACAAAAAAACATAAAATGTATTCAGTATATACATTATATTAAAGCACATTAAATGTAAACAATAAAAGAATACATAATAATAATATATACACACATGTAGCATAAAATTTATCTAATATATATATATAAATAATAGAAAATACATAAAAAATAGATCTAGATATACATAATATAAAAATTAATTTACTGTATATATATATATATAATAAAAACACATAAATGTATCAAAATATATATAGACACACACACACTATAAAAATATCCAAAATGTATCTAAGTGACAATATAAGAACACAATTCAATATAAAAACGCAGCTCCAGCGGGGCGGCTGCTGATCATGTGACCGCCGTCATCCATCTGTTTTTGCCGCCCGTCATAAAGATCCGGGTAAAGGACGCAGGGAGGGGCTAATAAAGTATGGAGAACAGAATAAAATTGATGGTGGATACAGTAAGAGAATAAAACATTTCACACAATTGAGTTTCTTTAAATGATTTCCATTCTGTGTCTCGCTGAGTAACTGAGGACCACCAAACTGTTTGGAACCCCCAGAAGCCAGCACCCTGGTCTTGTCTCCTCCCACCCTGCTCTTGTCTCCTCCTACCCTGGTCTTATCTCCTCCCACCCTGCTCTTTGTCCTCCTCCCACCCTGCCCTTGTCTCCTCCTACCCTGCTCTTGTCTCCTCCCACCTGGTCTTATCTCCTCCCACCCTGGTCTTATCTCCTCCCACCCACCCACCCTTCTCCTCCCTCCCTCCCACCCTGCCTTTGTCTCCTCCCACCCTGCTCTTGTCTCCTCCCGCCCTGCTCTTGTCTCCTCCCGCCCTGCTCTTGTCTCCTCCCGCCCTGCTCTTGTCTCCTCCCACCCTGCCCTTGTCTCCTCCCACCCTGCCCTTGTCTCCTCCCACCCTGCCCTTGTCTCCTCCCACCCTGCTCTTATCTACTCCCACCCTGCTCTTGTCTCCTCCCACCCTCCCACCCTGCCCTTGTCTCCTCCCACCCTGCTCTTAACTCCTCCCACCATGCTCTTGTCTCCTCCCACCCTGCTCTTATCTCCTCCCACCCTGCTCTTGTCTCCTCCCACCCTGCCCTTGTCTCCTCCCACCCTGCTCTTGTCTCCTCCCACCCTGGTCTTATCTCCTCCCACCCTCCCACCCTGCCCTTGTCTCCTCCCACCCTGCTCTTGTCTCCTCCCACCCCGGATAGAGGGAGGAGTCTTCCAGGGCTGCTGGCTGTGCATGCTGTGTAATGAGGTGTCATAGAGAAACACAGAGACCCGGTGATGACATCACTGAGTCTAAAATAAGATATGGAATGAAAACATTTTTTTTTATGTCATTAGCATGTTGATGAGGGGGGAGGGGAGGAACCAGGGAAGGCCAAATATAAGAAGATTAACTTCAGCTGGAAAAAAAAAATTGTAGCAGGATTGTTTTGATTGTAGAAAAGCAGCAGCAATAAATCGCCCTCGCTGTCACCGGGGGAGGGGGGGGGTTGTAGTTTTTATAAAATCCTTATTATTGCCTTTCAGCTGTTCTGCTCCCAGCGATCTGTATACAGTATATAGAGTCATATGATGTCATACCGTCCACCGGGTCAGGTTGGTGATTTGGACAATCTAGTGAAGGGGCTCGGGTGATATTTTGGACAATCCACTGAAAGGTCCAAAAGGGGATTAAGAACCCCCCACTGATGGGTCATACTGGTATATGTAACCTGTTGCCCCCATGTAACACGTAGGTATATGTGTGTCTGTATTGTGACTATTGTTGGAAAAACAAAAGAACCATCAGATACTGGTTGAGCCCTTATTTAACCTCAAGGTCCCCAGCTGGAGGTCTCCATGTGGGGTTCAGATCGAGGTTAGTCAGAACCATTGTGTTGGGTGACTGTCATCTCTTGGCTATGGACATCTCTTCCAATCAAAGGCACTTTACTCACCTCTGACTAGTAGGGTGTAGGTCCTCAGGCTTGCCCTGAAAGTCTTGGAGGGGGGGGCATGTGGCATAATGGTCAGGTTCAAGTTCTTCCCCTCCCATGGGATCTCCCTTCGGAGCCCCACCTATTACATGAGTAGACCTTGATTCAGCCGGTCTCCCAAAAAAAGGGGCCTGCCTGGTTTCAGCTGGGTGGACCACGGGTATCTCAGTTCCCATCAGGTGTCTTGTGCTTTGAAGGGATCAGGGTCCTTTCTCTTTGGAAAAGGACCATGTGTACACGCTGTTCCCTTTTTGTGTAATCATTTTTTTTTCTTTTTTTGCACCTGGTGTTAGTTTCGAGTGTGCCCACTTTATTTACCTCTGCTTAGTAGGGTGTAGGTCCTCAGACTTGCCCTGAAAGTCTTGTGGGGAAGAGCTTGTGGCCCTGCGGTCAGGTTCTCCCCCCTCCTATGGGGTCTCCCTTCGGGGGCCCCACCTAGTACTTGGGTAGGCAGTGCTTGGGCAGGTCTACCGAAGAAAGGGGTCCGCCTGGTTTCAGCTGGGTGGAACACAAGTATCCCAGTCCATAACAGGAGTCTTGCAACTTGGGGGAAGAATGGGTGCCCCTGGTTTTGGTCAGGAGGACCATGAGTACCTCAGTATCCGTCAGAAGTCCTGTGCCCCTAGGGATCAGGGCCTGGGTCCTTTCTCTTTGAATGAAGACCAACTTTCCCTGAAAGTCTTGTGGAGGAGAGCATGTGGCCCTAAGGTCAGGTTCTCCCTCTTCCATGGGGTCTCCCTTAGTGGGCCATACCTAGTACTTGGGTAGGCTGTGCTTGGGCAGGTCTACCGAAGAAAGGGGTCCGCCTGGATTCAGCTGGGTGGAACACAAGTAGCCCAGTCCATGAGCCCAGCCCATGTCAGGAGTCTCGCACCTTGGGGGAAGAATGGGTGAATCTGAGTTTGGTCAGGTGGACCACGAGTACCTCAGTCTCCATCAGAAGTCCTGTGACCCTAGGGATCAGGGCCTGGGTCCTTTCTCTTCGAAAGAAGACCAACTTGCCCTGAAAGTCTTGTGGGGGGGAGCATGTGGTCAGTTTCCCCCCCTCCCATGAGGTCTTCCTTCGGGGGTACCCCACCTAGTACTTGGGTGGACCTTACCTCAGCAGGTCCCCTGAAGAAGAGAGTCCACCTGGTTCCAGCTTGGTGCACCATGAGCACCCAAGTCACTGTCAAGAGACTTGTACCCCCCCCCCCCAGGGTCTTTTATCTTTAGAGGAAGACCAAGTGTACATCCTGTGCACTTTTTCGTGCTTCACTGTTTGTGTGATCACTTTTTCGTTACACCTGGTGTAAGTTTGGAGTGTGGACACCGCACTGCGAAGCTTGAAAACCTCTTCCAGTCAAGGAATCTTTAGTTAGGTTGGAAATTTCCAGCCAATAACCCCTTATTCTTCATTCTCTGTGATAGAGCAGAGAGGATAAAGACCCACATTATTGACTGCATGCCATTTTCTTCTATGCTGGGCAAAAATATATGCAATAAAACGACCGCTAAACATACAGGCACAGCGCGGCGAACTCGATTATTGCGCTCTTAAACAAATACTATTAATAATGGTAATAGGCATTCAAACACGGCGGCGTCCTGACACACAAACAAATGCACACACACCCCTCCTCCCGCTCTCCTGGCTCCTATTCTCCCATTTGCAAACTGCTTTGCATTTAAGCATTTAACTCCAAATCGGCTTTTAGCCTCATTCCTCCTCCTGTTGTCAGCCTCCCCCCCCCCCCCTCCTCCTGTCTGCCTCCCCCCTCCCCTGGAGCACTTTCATACCTCCACAGCCCATAAACATACAACACAAAGCAGGTGGGAGCCAAGGACTACAGAGGGGGGAGAGGACACTGAGGGCCACTGACCCCAAAAATAAGGACCATTGGAAAGGTGGAGGGTGCAAGAGACACAAGGAAAGGGAGGGAGGCTGAGGAGCGTCAGACCTGGGAGAGCGGGCTGGGGGGGGCAGATTTGGAGGTAAACAGAACAAGGCTGAAGGGGAAAGGACCCGAGGGGGCCAATAGGTGAGACACAGGTGGATACGACACCGGAAGAGCGATTCACAGAGAAACCGAGACGGAGGACGAGTGTGCTGGAGAGAAAAAAGTTTCATCTTTTCGGGAAGTTAGATAAAAGATTCAACCAATCACAAGACAAAGACACCATAAGAGTGTAGAGGAAGGAAGAATCCATTAATCAACAGGTAAGTTATTACTTATGTATGTATAATATATTAGAGATACTTTTTGTTACTTATTGTAAGCTGACATGTCTCTTTGCTTAATATTGAGTTGTAATATCATTATATTTATTTATTTAGAGCCTACAAAGAACATTGTATAACCAATAATCAATACATTTAAATCTTATGAATTATAATACAATTCTATTATATTCTATACATAGAACACTACACCCCCCAACATGTCCCCCACTGGTCACAATCATCATACAATTCTATTACACTCTATACATAGAACACTACACCCCCCAACATGTCCACCACTGGTCACCATCATCATACAATTCTATTACACTCTATACATAGAACACTACACCCCCCAACATGTCAGAACACTACACCCCCCAACATGACCCACCACTGATCACCATCATCATACAATTCTATTATATTCTATACATAGAACACTACACCCCCCAACATGTCCACCACTGATCACCATCATCATACAATTCTATTATATTCTATACATAGAACACTACACCCCCCAACATGTCCACCACTGATCACCATCATCATACAATTCTATTACACTCTATACATAGAACACTACACCCCCCAACATGTCCACCACTGGTCACCATCATCATACAATTCTATTACACTCTATACATAGAACACTACACCCCCCAACATGTCCACCACTGGTCACCATCATCATACAATTCTATTATATTCTATACATAGAACACTACACCCCCCAACATGTCCCCCACTGGTCACCATCATCATACAATTCTATTACACTCTATACATAGAACACTACACCCCCCAACATGTCAGAACACTACACCCCCCAACATGTCCACCACTGGTCACCATCATCATACAATTCTATTACACTCTATACATAGAACACTACACCCCCCAACATGTCCCACCACTGGTCACCATCATAATACAATTCTATTACACTCTATACATAGAAAACTACACCCCCCAACATGTCCACCACTGGTCACCATCATCATACAATTCTATTACACTCTATACATAGAACACTACACCCCCCAACATGTCAGAACACACTACACCCCCCAACATGTCCACCACTGATCACCATCATCATACAATTCTATTATACTCTATACATAGAACACTACACCCCCCAACATGTCAGAACACTACACCCCCCAACATGTCCACCACTGGTCACCATCATCATACAATTCTATTACACTCTATACATAGAACACTACACCCCCCAACATGTCCCCCACTGGTCACCATCATCATACAATTCTATTACACTCTATACATAGAACACTACACCCCCCAACATGTCCCACCACTGGTCACCATCATAATACAATTCTATTACACTCTATACATAGAAAACTACACCCCCCAACATGTCCCCCACTGGTCACCATCATCATACAATTCTATTACACTCTATACATAGAACACTACACCCCCCAACATGTCAGAACACTACACCCCCCAACATGTCCACCACTGGTCACCATCACCATACAATTCTATTACACTCTATACATAGAACACTACACCCCCCAACATGTCCACCACTGGTCACCATCATCATACAATTCTATTACACTCTATACATAGAACACTACACCCCCCAACATGTCCACCACTGGTCACCATCATCATACAACTCTATTACACTCTATACATAGAACACTACACCCCCCAACATGTCCACCACTGGACACCATCATCATACAACTCTATTACACTCTATACATAGAACACTACACCCCCCAACATGTCAGAACACACTACACCCCCCAACATGTCCACCACTGGTCACCATCATCATACAATTCTATTACACTCTATACATAGAACACTACACCCCCCAACATGTCCACCACTGGTCACCATCATCATACAATTCTATTACACTCTATAGATAGAACACTACACCTCCCAACATGTCCACCACTGGTCACCATCATCATACAATTCTATTACACTCTATACATAGAACACTACACCCCCCAACATGTCCACCACTGGTCACCATCATCATACAATTCTATTACACTCTATACATAGAACACTACACCTCCCAACATGTCAGAACACTACACCCCCCAACATGTCCACCACTGGTCACCATCACCATACAATTCTATTACACTCTATACATAGACACTACACCCCCCAACATGTCCACCACTGGTCACCATCATAATACAATTCTATTACACTCTATACATAGAACACTACACCCCCCAACATGTCCACCACTGGTCACCATCATCATACAATTCTATTATACTCTATACATAGAACACTACACCCCCCAACATGTCAGAACACACTACACCCCCCAACATGTCCACCACTGGTCACCATCATCATACAATTCTATTACACTCTATACATAGAACACTACACCCCCCAACATGTCCACCACTGGTCACCATCATCATACAATTCTATTATATTCTATATATAGAACACTACACCCCCCAACATGTCAGAACACACTACACCCCCCAACATGTCCACCACTGGTCACCATCATCATACAATTCTATTACACTCTATACATAGAACACTACACCCCCCAACATGTCCACCACTGGTCACCATCATCATACAATTCTATTATATTCTATACATAGAACACTACACCCCCCAACATGTCAGAACACACTACACCCCCCAACATGTCCCCCACTGGTCACCATCATCATACAATTCTATTACACTCTATACATAGAACACTACACCCCCCAACATGTCCACCACTGGTCACCATCATAATACAATTCTATTACACTCTATACATAGAACACTACACCCCCCAACATGTCCACCACTGGTCACCATCATCATACAATTCTATTACACTCTATACATAGAACACTACACCCCCCAACATGTCCACCACTGGTCACCATCATAATACAATTCTATTACACTCTATACATAGAACACTACACCCCCCAACATGTCCACCACTGGTCACCATCATCATACAATTCTATTACACTCTATACATAGAACACTACACCCCCCAACATGTCCACCACTGGTCACCATCATCATACAATTCTATTACACTCTATACATAGAACACTACACCCCCCAACATGTCCCACCACTGGTCACCATCATAATACAATTCTATTACACTCTATACATAGAAAACTACACCCCCCAACATGTCCGCCACTGGTCACCATCATCATACAATTCTATTACACTCTATACATAGAACACTACACCCCCCAACATGTCCACCACTGATCACCATCATCATACAATTCTATTACACTCTATACATAGAACACTACACCCCCCAACATGTCAGAACACTACACCCCCCAACATGTCCACCACTGGTCACCATCATCATACAATTCTATTACACTCTATACATAGAACACTACACCCCCCAACATGTCCCCCACTGGTCACCATCATCATACAATTCTATTACACTCTATACATAGAACACTACACCCCCCAACATGTCCACCACTGGTCACCATCATCATACAATTCTATTACACTCTATACATAGAACACTACACCTCCCAACATGTCCACCACTGGTCACCATCATCATACAATTCTATTACACTCTATACATAGAAAACTACACCCCCAAACATGTCCCCCACTGGTCACCATCATCATACAATTCTATTACACTCTATACATAGAACACTACACCCCCCAACATGTCCACCACTGATCACCATCATCATACAATTCTATTACACTCTATACATAGAACACTACACCCCCCAACATGTCCACCACTGGTCACCATCATCATACAATTCTATTACACTCTATACATAGAACACTACACCCCCCAACATGTCCACCACTGGTCACCATCATAATACAATTCTATTACACTCTATACATAGAAAACTACACCCCCCAACATGTCCCCCACTGGTCACCATCATCATACAATTCTATTACACTCTATACATAGAACACTACACCCCCCAACATGTCCACCACTGGTCACCATCATCATACAATTCTATTACACTCTATACATAGAACACTACACCCCCCAACATGTCCACCACTGGACACCATCATCATACAACTCTATTACACTCTATACATAGAACACTACACCCCCAACATGTCAGAACACACTACACCCCCCAACATGTCCACCACTGGTCACCATCATCATACAATTCTATTACACTCTATACATAGAACACTACACCCCCCAACATGTCCACCACTGGACACCATCATCATACAAATCTATTACACTCTATACATAGAACACTACACCCCCCAACATGTCCACCACTGGTCACCATCATCATACAATTCTATTACACTCTATACATAGAACACTACACCCCCCAACATGTCCACCACTGGTCACCATCATCATACAATTCTATTACACTCTATAGATAGAACACTACACCTCCCAACATGTCCACCACTGGTCACCATCATCATACAATTCTATTACACTCTATACATAGAACACTACACCCCCAACATGTCCACCACTGGTCACCATCATCATACAATTCTATTACACTCTATAGATAGAACACTACACCTCCCAACATGTCAGAACACTACACCCCCCAACATGTCCACCACTGGTCACCATCATCATACAATTCTATTACACTCTATACATAGAACACTACACCCCCCAACATGTCCACCACTGGTCACCATCATCATACAATTCTATTACACTCTATACATAGAACACTACACCCCCCAACATGTCCACCACTGGTCACCATCATCATACAATTCTATTACACTCTATACATAGAACACTACACCCCCCAACATGTCCACCACTGGTCACCATCATCATACAATTCTATTACACTCTATACATAGAACACTACACCTCCCAACATGTCAGAACACTACACCCCCCAACATGTCCACCACTGGTCACCATCACCATACAATTCTATTACACTCTATACATAGACACTACACCCCCCAACATGTCCACCACTGGTCACCATCATAATACAATTCTATTACACTCTATACATAGAACACTACACCCCCAACATGTCCACCACTGGTCACCATCATAATACAATTCTATTACACTCTATACATAGAACACTACACCCCCCAACATGTCCACCACTGATCACCATCATCATACAATTCTATTATACTCTATACATAGAACACTACACCCCCCAACATGTCAGAACACACTACACCCCCCAACATGTCCACCACTGGTCACCATCATCATACAATTCTATTACACTCTATACATAGAACACTACACCCCCCAACATGTCCACCACTGTTCACCATCATCATACAATTCTATTACACTCTATACATAGAACACTACACCCCCCAACATGTCCACCACTGGTCACCATCATCATACAATTCTATTACACTCTATACATAGAACACTACACCCCCCAACATGTCCACCACTGGACACCATCATCATACAACTCTATTACACTCTATACATAGAACACTACACCCCCCAACATGTCAGAACACACTACACCCCCCAACATGTCCACCACTGGTCACCATCATCATACAATTCTATTACACTCTATACATAGAACACTACACCCCCCAACATGTCCACCACTGGTCACCATCATCATACAATTCTATTACACTCTATAGATAGAACACTACACCTCCCAACATGTCCCACCACTGGTCACCATCATCATACAATTCTATTACACTCTATACATAGAACACTACACCCCCCAACATGTCCACCACTGGTCACCATCATCATACAATTCTATTACACTCTATACATAGAACACTACACCCCCCAACATGTCCACCACTGGTCACCATCATCATACAATTCTATTACACTCTATACATAGAACACTACACCTCCCAACATGTCAGAACACTACACCCCCCAACATGTCCACCACTGGTCACCATCACCATACAATTCTATTACACTCTATACATAGACACTACACCCCCCAACATGTCCACCACTGGTCACCATCATAATACAATTCTATTACACTCTATACATAGAACACTACACCCCCAACATGTCCACCACTGGTCACCATCATAATACAATTCTATTACACTCTATACATAGAACACTACACCCCCCAACATGTCCACCACTGATCACCATCATCATACAATTCTATTATACTCTATACATAGAACACTACACCCCCCAACATGTCAGAACACACTACACCCCCCAACATGTCCACCACTGGTCACCATCATCATACAATTCTATTACACTCTATACATAGAACACTACACCCCCCAACATGTCCACCACTGGTCACCATCATCATACAATTCTATTACCCTCTATACATAGAACACTACACCCCCCAACATGTCCACCACTGTTCACCATCATCATACAATTCTATTACACTCTATACATAGAACACTACACCCCCCAACATGTCCACCACTGGTCACCATCATCATACAATTCTATTATATTCTATATATAGAACACTACACCCCCCAACATGTCAGAACACACTACACCCCCCAACATGTCCACCACTGGTCACCATCATCATACAATTCTATTACACTCTATACATAGAACACTACACCCCCCAACATGTCCACCACTGGTCACCATCATCATACAATTCTATTATATTCTATACATAGAACACTACACCCCCCAACATGTCAGAACACACTACACCCCCCAACATGTCCCCCACTGGTCACCATCATCATACAATTCTATTACACTCTATACATAGAACACTACACCCCCCAACATGTCCACCACTGGTCACCATCATAATACAATTCTATTACACTCTATACATAGAACACTACACCCCCCAACATGTCCACCACTGGTCACCATCATAATACAATTCTATTACACTCTATACATAGAACACTACACCCCCCAACATGTCAGAACACTACACCCCCCAACATGTCCCCCACTGGTCACCATCATCATACAATTCTATTACACTCTATACATAGAACACTACACCCCCCAACATGTCCACCACTGGTCACCATCATAATACAATTCTATTACACTCTATACATAGAACACTACACCCCCCAACATGTCCACCACTGGTCACCATCATCATACAATTCTATTACACTCTATACATAGAACACTACACCCCCCAACATGTCAGAACACTACACCCCCCAACATGTCCACCACTGGTCACCATCATCATACAATTCTGTTACACTCTATACATAGAACACTACACCCCCCAACATGTCCACCACTGGACACCATCATCATACAATTCTATTACACTCTATAGATAGAACACTACACCTCCCAACATGTCCACCACTGGTCACCATCATCATACAATTCTATTACACTCTATACATAGAACACTACACCCCCCAACATGTCCACCACTGGTCACCATCATAATACAATTCTATTACACTCTATACATAGAACACTACACCCCCCAACATGTTCACCACTGGTCACCATCATAATACAATTCTATTACACTCTATACATAGAACACTACACCCCCCAACATGTCCACCACTGGTCACCATCATCATACAATTCTATTACACTCTATACATAGAACACTACACCCCCCAACATGTCCACCACTGGTCACCATCATCATACAATTCTATTACACTCTATACATAGAACACTACACCCCCCAACATGTCCACCACTGGTCACTATCATCATACAATTCTATTACACTCTATACATAGAACACTACACCCCCCAACATGTTCACCACTGGTCACCATCATAATACAATTCTATTACACTCTATACATAGAACACTACACCCCCCAACATGTCCACCACTGGTCACCATCATCATACAATTCTATTACACTCTATACATAGAACACTACACCCCCCAACATGTCCACCACTGGTCACCATCATCATACAATTCTATTATACTCTATACATAGAACACTACACCCAACATGTCAGAACACTACACCCCCCAACATATCCACCACTGATCACCATCATAATACAATTCTATTACACTCTATACATAGAACACTACACCCCCCAACATGTCCACCACTGGTCACCATCATAATACAATTCTATTACACTCTATACATAGAACACTACACCCCCCAACATGTCCACCACTGATCACCATCATCATACAATTCTATTACACTCTATACATAGAACACTACACCCCCCAACATGTCCACCACTGGTCACCATCATCATACAATTCTATTACACTCTATACATAGAACACTACACCTCCCAACATGTCCACCACTGGTCACCATCATCATACAATTCTGTTACACTCTATACATAGAACACTACACCCCCCAACATGTCCACCACTGGTCACCATCATCATACAATTCTATTACACTCTATACATAGAACACTACACCCCCCAACATGTCCACCACTGGTCACCATCATCATACAATTCTATTACACTCTATACATAGAACACTACACCCCCCAACATGTCAGAACACACTACACCCCCCGACATGTCCCACCACTGGTCACCATCATCATACAATTCTATTACACTCTATACATAGAACACTACACCCCCCAACATGTCCACCACTAGTCACCATCATAATACAATTCTATTACACTCTATACATAGAACACTACACCCCCCAACATGTCCACCACTGGACACCATCATCATACAATTCTATTATATTCTATACATAGAACACTACACCCCCCAACATGTCCACCACTGGTCACCATCATCATACAATTCTATTACACTCTATACATAGAACACTACACCCCCCAACATGTCCACCACTGATCACCATCATCATACAATTCTATTACACTCTATACATAGAACACTACACCCCCCAACATGTCCACCACTGGTCACCATCATCATACAATTCTATTATATTCTATATATAGAACACTACACCCCCCAACATGTCAGAACACACTACACCCCCCAACATGTCCACCACTGGTCACCATCATCATACAATTCTATTACACTCTATACATAGAACACTACACCCCCCAACATGTCCACCACTGGTCACCATCATCATACAATTCTATTACACTCTATACATAGAACACTACACCCCCCAACATGTCCACCACTGGTCACCATCATAATACAATTCTATTACACTCTATACATAGAACACTACACCCCCCAACATGTCCACCACTGGTCACCATCATAATACAATTCTATTACACTCTATACATAGAACACTACACCCCCCAACATGTCCACCACTGGTCACCATCATCATACAATTCTATTACACTCTATACATAGAACACTACACCCCCCAACATGTCAGAACACTACACCCCCCAACATGTCCACCACTGGTCACCATCATCATACAATTCTGTTACACTCTATACATAGAACACTACACCCCCCAACATATCCACCACTGATCACCATCATAATACAATTCTATTACACTCTATACATAGAACACTACACCCCCCAACATGTCCACCACTGGTCACCATCATAATACAATTCTATTATACTCTATACATAGAACACTACACCCCCCAACATGTCAGAACACTACACCCCCCAACATATCCACCACTGATCACCATCATAATACAATTCTATTATACTCTATACATAGAACACTACACCCCCCAACATGTCAGAACACTACACCCCCCGACATGTCCCACCACTGGTCACCATCATCATACAATTCTATTACACTCTATACATAGAACACTACACCCCCCAACATGTCCACCACTGGTCACCATCATAATACAATTCTATTACACTCTATACATAGAACACTACACCCCCCAACATGTCCACCACTGATCACCATCATCATACAATTCTATTATATTCTATACATAGAACACTACACCCCCCGACATGTCAGAACACACTACACCCCCCGACATGTCCCACCACTGGTCACCATCATCATACAATTCTATTACACTCTATACATAGAAAACTACACCCCCCAACATATCCACCACTGATCACCATCATAATACAATTCTATTACACTCTATACATAGAACACTACACCCCCCAACATGTCCACCACTGATCACCATCATAATACAATTCTATTACACTCTATACATAGAACACTACACCCCCCAACATGTCCACCACTGGTCACTATCATCATACAATTCTATTACACTCTATACATAGAACACTACACCCCCCAACATGTCCACCACTGGTCACCATCATAATACAATTCTATTACACTCTATACATAGAACACTACACCCCCCAACATGTCAGAACACACTACACCCCCCGACATGTCCCACCACTGGTCACCATCATCATACAATTCTATTACACTCTATACATAGAACACTACACCCCCCAACATGTCCACCACTGGTCACCATCATCATACAATTCTATTACACTCTATACATAGAACACTACACCCCCCAACATGTCAGAACACACTACACCCCCCGACATGTCCCACCACTGGTCACCATCATCATACAATTCTATTACACTCTATACATAGAACACTACACCCCCCAACATGTCCACCACTGGTCACCATCATCATACAATTCTATTACACTCTATACATAGAACACTACACCCCCCAACATGTTCACCACTGGTCACTATCATCATACAATTCTATTACACTCTATACATAGAACACTACACCCCCCAACATGTTCACCACTAGTCACCATCATAATACAATTCTATTACACTCTATACATAGAACACTACACCCCCCAACATGTCCACCAATGATCACCATCATCATACAATTCTATTATACTCTATACATAGAACACTACACCCCCCAACATGTCAGAACACTACACCCCCCAACATATCCACCACTGATCACCATCATAATACAATTCTATTACACTCTATACATAGAACACTACACCCCCCAACATGACCACCACTGGTCACCATCATCATACAATTCTATTACACTCTATACATAGAACACTACACCCCCCAACATGACCACCACTGGTCACCATCATCATACAATTCTATTACACTCTATACATAGAACACTACACCCCCCAACATGTCCACCACTGGTCACCATCATCATACAATTCTATTATACTCTATACATAGAACACTACACCCCCCAACATGTCCCACCACTGGTCACCATCATCATACAATTCTATTACACTCTATACATAGAACACTACACCCCCCAAGATGTCCCCCACTGGTCACCATCATCATACAATTCTATTACACTCTATACATAGAACACTACACCCCCCAACATGTCCACCACTGGTCACCATCATCATACAATTCTATTACACTCTATACATAGAACACTACACCCCCCAACATGTCCACCACTGGTCACCATCATAATACAATTCTATTACACTCTATACATAGAACACTACACCCCCCAACATGTCAGAACACACTACACCCCCCGACATGTCCACCACTGGTCACCATCATAATACAATTCTATTACACTCTATACATAGAACACTACACCCCGCAACATGTCCACCACTGGTCACCATCATCATACAATTCTATTACACTCTATACATAGAACACTACACCCCCCAACATGTCCACCACTGGTCACCATCATCATACAATTCTATTACACTCTATATATAGAACACTACACCCCCCAACATGTCCACCACTGGTCACCATCATCATACAATTCTATTACACTCTATACATAGAACACTACACCCCCCAACATGTCCACCACTGGTCACCATCATCATACAATTCTATTACACTCTATACATAGAACACTACACCCCCCAACATGACCACCACTGGTCACCATCATCATACAATTCTATTACACTCTATACATAGAACACTACACCCCCCAACATGTCCACCACTTTAGAATTCTTGTTAATACATAGGTCCAATCATTTTCTTGTGTGTGTTGGAAATTTGCACGTTTACCTTTCGGTTGGGCAGGTTTTAGTTACGTATGGAAAAGTTTGTTGTGGTGATGTTGCGTATATGTGGCCGTATAGTTGACGGTGTTACATGACAGTGTGTAAACACTTTTAGCCCTTTGGAAGTCATGATCTTATTGATTTAGCTACGTAGACAAACACGGCTCTTAAAGCTAATATTTGAAAGCAAACCTTGCCCTCCAGAGCTTACAGTCTAATGGAAAAGTAAAAAAGGTTTGCATCATTCTGGTTTCTGCTTCTTTTCTCTGGAATTGTGATTATCATGTAAAGATTTGTGGTCGAGTTTTAGAATTAGGAATGCATGGATGTATAGGGTATAATTACTTTCTGTCTATGGATTCCAGTCTGGTCCTGGGCCTCTTTGCAGTACGACATCATAAAGCCATCTTGTGTGGATTACTGGGGATGTCATTGTGGTTGTAGAGATGTCATCGAATGTTTGGATACGTAATGACCGACACTGACCAATAACAAGTATAGAGGTCACTAAACCAGAGAACACGTGTAGATGTCTACAGCAACCAATCAGATCTCATAATTAGTCACTCCATATATTAATCTTCAATTTTGGGGAAACCCCTAAAACATTGTTTTTTTATGACTAGGAATGGTAAGGACTAAAATACTCAAAAGTACGAGAAGGGATCCTAATGGATACAACCATGACTAATGCCACTCTCACAACAACTATGCCAGCAAAGAAGAGAGTAAATGCTTAACTCTCCCACCAAACACGGCTTTGAGGAAGAGGAATTGTCTGTTGAAGTTCTCAGGGAATCCAAACACTTCTGGGAATGTCAATCTAGAGCAGCCATTCCCAACCAGGGTTTCATGGAGCCGTAGGGTTCCTCCAGAGGTTGATAGGGGTTACTTGAGCTGTGGCGGATTGATCTACTATCTGATGGTGCCTACATAGTTTGGGGGCTAACACCACTTGGCATAACCAGTGACATTACACTGATGACCTTTTAAAGTGTCTGGTAATGCCTGAACAGTTATGGGGTCAACGCCACTTAGCAGAACCAATTGTATGAACCCAATGACCTTTTTATCTGTCTGTAAGGGGGGTGACATTCTGACTACCACTTTGTAGAGGACATTCTTGGCACAAGCCACCAACATAAAGGGCATTTTTTTCACTGACCACCAATGAAATGTTTTTTTCAAGGAGTTCGTTGAAAGCTGAAAATCTTTTTAAGGGTTCTTCTGTGGTAAAATATGTCGAGAAAGGCTGATCTTGTGCGTTCCCTGCTTTATTTGGTTCCTCCCATTGAGCTTTACACCAGAAATGGAAATAGTAGTGACATAGGGCTGACAGGAGGAACAACTGCGCATGGCGGGGGGACATTGGAGATCAACATAACTGCCTGTTTCTGAAGAAAGAGGGAAGTTTGTCTTCATCAAAGCTGTGCTTGGTGGTGCGGCCAGCTGAAGAGGTAAGTGTATCCTTTCTTCTTTACAGGTTCATCTGTTCTTTTAACTTTAAATTTTGCAACCTAGTTGCTGTAATCAGTATGAAGTTTGCTATACAACTTGATTGTACAATCCCCTTTCGAGTTACCAACAAAAGTCACTCAAGGGACTTGAGTTTAAGCTGAATGGACTGTCCAGAAGGTCTGAGCGGAACATGTTTCTTGGAAATTTGAACAAACTGATTACCATTACCATCTACGTAGACAATGATTTACCAACTGTTGTTGCCATGTACCTGGTCTGAGGCTGATTCGATGAGAGGGCTTCCCTTGCACCAAGTGCTAAGCACCCGTGAAGGTGGGAACAGGGAGTGCTAGGCTCAAAGAAGCTTGGGTGCCATTTAGGTAGATCTGGAAGCTGCTTGCAGTACAGTAGAACTAGATAGCTATCAGCTGGTCTGTCAGGATAGATGGCGGGACCTCCATAGCCCCTGGAGATGTAACGGAACCAGGGCAGTGACCACATTCAAGGTGGCACCTGAGGAAGCAGCAGGATCAGCATTGCAGGACCGGACTGAAGAAGCGTAGTCAGGATGGGAGCTGGAGTCCTACACTGGAAGGCAAGTCATGGAGTAGGCAGACGCGTGGTCAAGAACAGAGACAAGGTCATTCACAGAGATCCAGTGGAGCAAGCAGAAGGGTAGTCAAGGGCAAGCCAGGATCAAGCACGGTAGAGCAAGACTAGTAGAGTCCATTGAGCAAGCTGGGTCAAAACCAGGGATTGGGCAGTAGAGAAGTCCAGAGGCAAGGCAGGTCAGTAACAGGCAATTCAAAGAATACAGGAAACACAGCAGCAAGGAGTATTGGTAGCTGAAGATCATCCAGCAAAATCTAAGTGCAGCCACTGATCCAAATCATTTGGTGGAGGGGGGATTATGGTGGGGGGGGTTGTTTTTCAGGGGTTGGGCTTGGCCCCTTAGTTCCAGTAAAGGGAACTACCAAGACATTTTGGACAATTTCATGCTCCCAACTTTGTGGGAACAGTTTGGGGACGGCCCCTTCCTGTTCCAACATGACTGTGCACCAGAGCACAAAGCAAAGTCCATAAAGACATGGATGAGCGAGTTTTGGGGTGGAGGAACTTGACTGGCCTGCACAGAGTCTTGACCTTAACACGATAGAACACCTTTGGGATGAATAATGCCCCGTACACACGGTCGGATTTTCCGATGGAAAATGTGTGATCGAACCTTGTTGTGGGAAATTCCGACCGTGTGTGGGCTCCATCACACATTTTCCATCGGATTTACCGACACACAAAGTTTGAGAGCAGGCTATAAAATTTTCCGACAAAAAATCAGTTGTCGGAAATTCCGATGGTGTGTACACAAATCCGATGGACAAAGTGCCACGCATGCTCAGAATAAATAAAGAGATGAAAGCTATTGGCCACTGCCCCGTTTATAGTCCCGACGTACGTGTTTTACGTCACCGCGTTCAGAACGATCGGATTTTCCGACAACTTTGTGTGACCGTGTGTATGCAAGACAAGTTTGAGCCAACATCCGTCGGAAAAAATTCATGGATTTTGTTGTCGGAACGTCCGATCAATGTCCGACCGTGTGTACGGGGCATAAGACTGGGATGCCATTAAAGGGGTGTAAACCTTCAAGGTTTGCATTCTATGCATTAAATTGAAAAAACCTCCTGTGATGCAGCAACCCCCCAGAGCCCCCCCTTTTACTTACCTGAACCCGGTCTTTCCCGCGATGGGGACAAGCACACCAGCTCCAGCCGGTGTCTCGTGTCCTGATTAGATAGATTGATAGCAGCGCCGCCATTGGCTCCCTCTGCTGTCAATCAAATCCAATGACGCGGGAGTCGGGGGTTGGGGCCGAGTTCTGCTGTATGTGTCAATAGATGCAGCAGCAGGACACGGGAGCGCGCCCACACTCCAACGGGCACTCAAGAAGAGCCAGGAGCGCTGCTGAGGGACCCCAGAAGAGGAGGATCGGGGGCCACTCTGTGCAAAACCACCTGCACAGAGGAGGTAGGTATGACATGTTTGTTTTTATTTTAGTTATCCTTTAAAGTTCATGTGTGTGTAAAGGCAGGCGTCCCAATACTTTTGGTAATATAGTATATATCCAGTCAGGAAGGTGCTTACACCACATCTGAATGGGATTGTACAATCAGGCTATAATGTACATGGCCAGCTCATGGCTTCATGTCAATGGGCATAATCAGCTTTCAAGGGATACAGAGGAACCTCAATTCACCTCTGCAGTGATGAAGGTTCCAGTAGATACACAGTGCTGGTCTGTACGAGGATCAGGACCGTTTTTAAGGCAGGGGAAAAGGGGCAGCTGCCCTGGGCCCCATCATTGTTGTGGGGCCCAAAGCTGCGACCTCATACTTGCCAACTATCCCAGTTTAAATTCCCTTATCCCTTGAAGTTTTAGTCCCGTGCTGTGTCCTGATATCTCAGTGTGAAGTTCTGCCCTATTGCCAGGTACAGATGACGCACCTGCAGACCCGTGTTTACATGTAAATAACCTGCATTGATATGTAAATAGCAGCGGCATTAATGTGTAAATAGACCGCAGAATTGATATGTATATAGAGGAGGCATTCATATGTATATCATGTCCCCCTCGGATCATATCTACCATCACTTCTGCTGAATGCTGCCCCCTGTGGAGGTAAAGGAGCGTGCTTACATAGCTACATAGTAGGCGAGGTTGAAAAAGACACAAGTCTTTTTTCAATGCTTGAAAGTCCTGCCTACAACTATAGTCATTGAGCCAACATCAGCCTGTTCTGCAAAGCTAAGCACATTGGAGGTGGAACCTTTCTTCAAAATAACTTGGGGCCACAGCACCCTAAATTGTGGTGGATGTGAATACGGACCTCTCAGCAGGTGGGTGAGGGTGTCATTAACAATTGATGGCACTTCTGTGTATCTGCTAAAGGGCAGAATGTTTCTGTGGTGTCAGGAAAGGGATTTTACATGTATACCCGACACACACAAATGTGAACGTAGACTAAATGTCTCAGTTACATTGGTGGTCAGTGTAAATCTTCTCATTACATTGGTGGTCAGTGTAAATCTTCTCATTACATTGGTGGTCAGTGTAAATCTTCTCATTACATTGGTGGTCAGTGTAAATCTTCTCATTACATTGGTGGTCAGTGTAAATCTTCTCATTACATTGGGGCTTGATGTACAATCCTTTCATTCACACTAGTGGCCAGTGTGAAAGTCCCCCTTACATTAGTGGTCAGTGTACATACATCTTTACATTGGTGGTTACTGTGAATGCTCCTATTACATTGGTGGCCAGTGTAGAAACTCCTCTTTATATTGGTAATCATTTAAAAAAATCCAAACTTGCATTTGTGGTCAGTTTCGAATCCTCCCTTATATTGGTGGTCCATGTAGAAAACCTCTTTAAATTGGTGGTCAGTGTAAATCCTCCCTAACATTGGTGGTCGGTGTAGAAGTGTCACCTTACATTGGTGGTCAGTACAAATCTTCTCAACAATGGTTGTCAGTGTAAATTCCCCCTTACATGGAGGCCATTGTATATTCCCCCTTACACTGGTGATTGGTGTAAATGCTCCTATTACATTGGTGTCAGTGTAAAAATCCCTCTTTTCTATTGGTGGGAGGTGAAAAAAAACCTGTTACATGATGGTCAGTGCAAATTTCCCCTCACATTGGTGGTCATTGTAAATTCCCCATTACATTGGTAGAATCCCCCACTATATACTTACCAAGGATTTCCAGCTTTGCTCTACATGATTCAGAATTTGCCACAGTGTACAGCCTGCTAACTAATCCCATCCCCCCACCACTGCCACTGATCCCATCAACCCCTCAGCATTGCCACTGATCACCCCCCTCCCCCAGCATTGCCACTGATCCCAGGATCTCTAGGAGTTTTCTGGCTATTGATGGGTCCCCTCACCTCCCCAGTCCATGGTGTGCAGGCAGTGAGGAGATGATGTGCTGTAACCTTTAGCAACCAATCAGTGAGCAGTAATGATGTGCACTAACCTCTTGTAACCAATCATTGAGCGGTAAGGATATGCAGTAACCTCTAGGAACCAATCAGTGAGCAGTAATAATGTGCAGTAACCTCTAACAACCAATTAGTGAGTGGTATAGATGTCCAGTAACCTCTAGCAACCAATCAGTGAGCAGTAATCATGTTCAGTAACCTCTAACAACCAATTAGTGAGTGGTATAGATGTCCAGTAACCTCTAGCAACCAATCAGTGAGCAGTATTGATATACAGTAATGTCTAGGAACCAATCAACAAGCAGAAGTCATGTGCCCTAACCTTTAGTAAATAATCAGTGAGCTATAATGTGTGCTGTAACCTCTAGCAGCCAGTCAGACTCAGTAGGCAGTAATGATAGACTGTAACCTCTGGCAACCAATCGCAATCGCTGCCTGATCTGATTCAGTAAAGTGATTTTGAGTCTAGCTGCTATTTATTGTAGGTCTCAGAGCAGGTGGAGAGAGAAATTGCATGGAAGAGGCGGCCCAAGAAAATGTTTGCCCAGGGTCCAATCAATATTAAAGACGGCCCTGACGAGGTCCCACTTTCTTAAAGGTGACCGAAGGATCTTCTGTATCCATAGACAGCCACTGATAGCAGTCAATCCCAATGGGTCAAAGTGTTCATCAAGACTGAGGAGATGGACAGAGGCTGGACATGGACGAAACATTCTCCATGGAAAGATCTACTATTGGGCCTTAAAAAAATTTTTTTTTAAAAAAATCAATATGTAAAGCGTACTATAAAACAACAACCAATCAGCAGTCATCTGTTGTTGTTCTAACTGCTTGGTTCTACAGGCAGATATTTGCATGGTTGATATTTGTTTATGTGCTTTGCACATTATCGTTCGCTGTATATATCTGCGTTGTATGAGGATTTCCATAGACACAATGAGCTTTGCCTGGTCTGCTTGCCTATGATCATATGGGGCAAATAATTGTGTATTTATGGGCACTCTGCACCTTTTATAAGGTCCAACATCCAATCTTTGGGAGAAATGTATCATTTGATCGTTGGAACGGTTGTCTTTGTTCCTCTCAAAAGAAGCATGGCACCAATGTCTAGACGAAGCATTAAACACACATGCCTAGCTGAAATGACCATCCATATTTATGCCACTATTGTTATACAAAATGATCATGTGATATTCAGCTCTTCTAACCACCACCTCATCTTTATGACCCTCTTTGCTGAGCACAAAACATGGCTTCAATGGGGCCTTCTCACAAAACATGACTTCAATGGGGTCTTCTCACAAAACATGACTTCAATGGGGCCTTCTCACAAAACATGACTTCAATGGGGTCTTCTCACAAAACATGGCTTCAATGGGGCCTTCTCACAAAACATGACTTCAATGGGGTCTTCTCACAAAACATGGCTTCAATGGGGCCTTCTCCCAAAACATGGCTTCAATGGGGTCTTCTCACAAAACATGACTTCAATGGGGCCTTCTCCCAAAACATGGCTTCAATGGGGCCTTCTCACAAAACATGGCTTCAATGGGGCCTTCTCCCAAAACATGGCTTCAATGGGGTCTTCTCACAAAACATGGCTTCAATGGGGCCTTCTCTACTTCAGGTGGATCCAGAAGCCATGACCAATGTCCCTCATTAACAGAAACATCTTTTGCTTCCAATAAATTGTGGGATGATCCTCCATTGTCCTTCACCGGCATTACCAAAAACGTACATCATCATCCATATAGTCTGGGAAATAAGGTTGTGCTACCTTGAAATTTCTATCTCTGGGGTCTTCATATGCTGAGCCAGGGGTCTCAAACTGGCGGCCCTCCAGATGTTGTCAAAAGTCCCATGAGGTATTGCAAGGCTGACAGTTACAAGCACGACTCCCACTAGCAGAGGCATGATGGGACTTGTAGTTTTGCAACAGCTGGAGGGCCGCCAGTTTGAGACTCCTGCACTAAGCTCTTATATATTTCTAAATTGAATGTACAGCCAAACTTATTTAAATTGTAATTCTATGTATTATATGTAATTTTGGATAGTGTAGGGAAGCATTGGACCTCCTGTCTGTTATTTTAGTGATGTCTATATCGCACCTAGGTAGATTCAACCTCTCCAATTGTCCTGGTGATCTTTGCCACATAATGACAATTCTAAAATTCTACTTACATAGGTTACATAGAAGGGGAGGCTGAAAAAAGACACAAGTCCATCAAGTCCAACCAATGTGTGTGATTATATGTCATATTACATTGTATATCCCTGTATATTGCGGTCATTCAGGTGATTATCTAATAGTTTCTTGAAGCTATCAATGCTCCCCGCTGAGACCACCGCCTGTGGAAGGGAATTCCACATCCTTGCTGCTCTTACAGTAAAGAACCCTCTACGTAGTTTAAGGTTAAACCTCTTTTCTTCTAATTTTAATGAGTGGCCACGAGTCTTAAACTCCCTTCCGTGAAAAAGTTTTTCTCCCTATTGTGGGGTCACCAGTCCGGTATCTGAATGGTCTAAGGTTATCAGTGGTGTACCCCAAGGTTCAGTGCTGGGACCCTTACTCTTTCATATCTTTATAAATGATTTTGGGTCTGGGATCGAAAGTAACATTTCTGTTTTTGCAGATGACACCAAGCAATGCAGTGGAATAACGTCCTTACAGGATGTCTCCAATTTACAAGCCGACCTCAATGCTCTGTCTAATTGGGCGACTATGGTGGCAGATGAGGTTTAATGTTGATAAATGTAAAGTTCTGCACTTGGGGGCTAAGAATATGCATCATACATACTAGGGGGAGTACAACTGGGGGAATCCGTGGTGGAGAAGGATCAGGGGGGGAAATCCGTGGTGAAGGATCTGGGGGGGAAATCTATGGTGGAGAAGGATCTGGGGGGGGGAATCAGTGGTGGAGAAGGATCTGGGGGGGGAAATCCGTGGTGGAGAAGGATCTGGGGGGGGAAATCCGTGGTGGAGAAGGATCTGGGGGGGAAATCCGTGGTGGAGAAGGATCTGGGGGGGGAAATCCGTGGTTGAGAAGGATCTGGGGTGGAAATCCGTGGTGGAGAAGGATCTGGGGGAATCCGTGGTGGAGAAGGATCTGGGGGGGGAGTCCGTGGTGGAGAAGGATCTGGGGGAATCCGTGGTGGAGAAGGATCTGGGGGGGGGGGAGTCCGTGGTGGAGAAGGATCTGGGGGAATCCGTGGTGGAGAAGGATCTGGGGGAATCCGTGGTGGAGAAGGATCTGGGGGGGGGGGGGGGGGTCCATGGTGGAGAAGGATCTGGGGGAATCCATGGTGGAGAAGGATCTGGGGGAATCCGTGGTGGAGAAGGATCTGGGGGAATCCGTGGTGGAGAAGGATCTGGGGGAATCCGTGGTGGAGAAGGATCTGGGGGAATCTGTGGCGGAGAAGGATCTGGGGGGGGGAGTCTGTGGTGGAGAAGGATCTGGGGGAATCCGTGGTGGAGAAGGATCTGGGGGGGGGGAGGGAGTCCGTGGTGGAGAAGGATCTGGGGGAATCCGTGGTGGAGAAGGATCTGGGGGAATCCGTGGTGGAGAAGGATCGGGGGGGGGGAGTCCGTGGTGGAGAAGGATCTGGGGGAATCCGTGGTGGAGAAGGATCTGGGGGAATCCGTGGTGGAGAAGGATCGGGGGGGGGGAGTCCGTGGTGGAGAAGGATCTGGGGGGGGGGGGAGTCCGTGGTGGAGAAGGATCTGGGGGGGGAGTCTGTGGTGGAGAAGGATCTGGGGGGGGGGGGGGAGTCCGTGGTGGAGAAGGATCTGGGGGAATCCGTGGTGGAGAAGGATCTGGGGGAATCCGTGGTGGAGAAGGATCTGGGGGGGGGGGGAGTCCGTGGTGGAGAAGGATCTGGGGGAATCCGTGGTGGAGAAGGATCTGGGAGAATCCGTGGTGGAGAAGGATCTGGGGGGGGGGGGGGAGTCCGTGGTGGAGAAGGATCTGGGGGAATCCGTGGTGGAGAAGGATCTGGGGGAATCCATGGTGGAGAAGGATCTGGGGGGGGGGGGAGTCCGTGGTGGAGAAGGATCTGGGGGTTTTGGTAGATCATAAGCTCAATAATAACATGCAATGCCAAGCTGTGGTTTACAAAGCGAGCAAAGTCCTTTCTTGTATAAGAGAGATATGGACTCCAGAGAGAGAGACATCATCTGTACAAATCATTAGTAAGACCTCATCTGGAATATGCAGTTCAGTTTTGTGCTCCAGTTCTCAAAAAGGATATCAGGGAACTGGAGAAAGTGCAGAGAAGAGCAACCAAACTGATAAGAGGCATGGAGGAGCTCAGCTATGAGGAAAGATTAGAGGAACTGAATTTATTCACTCTTGAGAAGAGGAGAATAAGGGGGGATATGATCAACATGTATAAATATATAAGGGGTCCATATAGTGAACTTGGTGTTGAGTTATTCTCTTTATGGTCAACCCAGAGGACACGGGGGCACTCCTTATGCCTAGAGGAAAAGAGATTTCATCTCCAAATACGGAAAGGTTTCTTCACAGTAAGAGCTGTGAAAATGTGGAATAGACTCCCTCCAGGGTTGGTTCTGGCCAGCTCAGTAGATTGATATAACAAAGGCCTGGATACTTTCCTAAATGTACAGAATATAACTAGGTGACATTTATAGGTAAAGGTGATCCAAGGAAAATCCGATTGCCTCTCCAGGGATCAGGAAGGAATTTTTTCCCCTGCTGTAGCACATTGGATGATGCTCTGCTGGGGTTTTTTGCCTTCCTCTGGATCAACTGAGGGTATAAAATTGGGTCTATTGGATTGTACGATATTTTTTATTTTATTTACTGTCTCCTATTTTATACAATGAAATCATATCCCCTCTCAAGCGTCTCTTCTCCAGAGAGAATAAGTTCAGAGCTCACAACCTTTCCTCATAACTAAGATCCTCCAGACCCTTTATTATCTTTGTTGCCCTTCTTTGTAGTCGCTCCATTTCCAGTACATCCTTCCTGAGGACTGGTGCCCAGAACTGGACAGCATACTCCAGGTGCGGCCGGACCAGAGTCTTGTAGAGCGGGAGAATTATCGTTTTATCTCTGGAGTTGATCCCCTTTTTAATGCCAATATTCTGTTTGCTTTATTAGCAGCAGCTTGGCATTGCTGAGCCTATCATCTACTAGGACCCCCAGGTCCTTTTCCATCCTAGATTTTTGTTGTGATGGAAGAAGAGGTGATGGAATATCATCCAATGGGGACACCCGTTTTAACAACTGTCTAAGAAAGAAAGGACCGGAACACAGCATGTAATGCATAGGTGGAGGGAGTACATGACTGTGGCAGCAGTGGAGTTAACACAGAGTGGGAGTGTATATTAGTTAACCGAGGGGGAGGCACTAGGAGGGTCTTTATAAGTTCATCCCGCCCTGGGGGGAGTAACAGTTTTCCTGAAGAAAGTTCCCGCCCACCCTCCCTTATATTGGTAAAGTATTGTTAGGATGTAGGGTATTGTATTGTTTCTTCTACAGGTGATGGTCGCAGATATGTCGTGGCAGGGGCGGGCGTTGGTCTGGGCAAGAGAAAAAAGATGGCAAAAAGTAAGAGTTTTTTTGGGAGCCAGCGTTGATATGGCTCATGATGGTGGTTCCCGGTTAACGGAGGTTAACCGGGAAGTGATAATGGGGCTCTGCGGTCATTGGTAGTCTCTGAGCCAGCTTGTCGGCTTGAGGCCTATGTGACAAATTTGATGGGACCGCAGGGTAAGTTTTTGTTATTGGACACTGATGATTATGAAGATATTGCTCAGACCAACGCTTGAGAAATTAGACAGGTTGTTTAACAGATGTTGTTGTTTTGCTGTTTTATGTTGGATATGTTTTATATCCATAGTGTTGATATTCTAAGATATATTTGTTTAAATAAAATAGGCTGCTACGGCCTTTTATACTCCAATATCGGTGTGGTCTGAATTATTGGGGTAAGGGTTTATAGTGGTGGCAGAAGGGCATGTTAATTACATCTGTTATCCTACAGTCAGGATTTTCCCCACACTTTTCTGGAGATTTTCTCTCATTTGCTGTTGAGACAGGAAGTGGATGGATATCTCTCCAACGGGACACAGACAACAATAAAAGAAAAACTAACTATCCATCCCCTATGCTACCCAAAGCTGAAATAAAAAAATAAAAAAATGTTTGGCCAACCAATACTATTACTATTGTCATCATGTTGGCCCTTCCATTACCTTTCTGATGATGTTTCTACACAAAAAAAATTTAAAAAATCAAACTGTCGGAAATACAGAGTGACCGTGTCAGAAGGATCAAGCCTATGGCACATATATGATACACAACGGTAGACTGCTGGCAATGGAAGGACCAACATAACTTTCCAGTTCCCGACAGAACAATATCCAAGCCACCTGTACTCCATAGTCGAGACCAGAGAGACATTCTCAACCAGGGTTCTTCTAGAGTTTGCTGGGAGTTCCTAGAGACGTGGCTGATTTATCTCCTATCTGAAGGTCCCTATATAGGTTGGGGCCAATGCCACTTGGCAGAACCAGTGTCGTTACATTGATGATCTTTATAGTGTCTGTAAGGTGGATTCTCTGTACACCACTGTAAGGGGGCATTCCTCCCATTCCCACTGACCACCAATGTAAGGAACATTCTTCCCATTCCCACTGACCACCAATGTAAGGAACATTCTTCCCATTCCCACTGACCACCAATGTAAGGAACATTCTTCCCACTGATCACCAATGTAAGGAACATTCTTCCCACTGATCACCAATGTAAGGAACATTCTTCCCACTGATCACCAATGTAAGGAACATTCTTCCCACTGATCACCAATGTAAGGAACATTCTTCCCACTGATCACCAATGTAAGGAACATTCTTCCCACTGATCACCAATGTAAGGAACATTCTTCTCACTGATCACCAATGTAAGGAACATTCTTCCCACTGATCACCAATGTAAGGAACATTCTTCTCACTGACCACCAATGTAAGGAACATTCTTCTCACTGATCACCAATGTAAGGAGCATTCTTCCCACTGATCACCAATGTAAGGAACATTCTTCTCACTGATCACCAATGTAAGGAACATTCTCCCCACTGATCACCAATGTAAGGAACATTCTTCTCACTGATCACCAATGTAAGGAACATTCTTCTCACTGATCACCAATGTAAGGAACATTCTTCTCACTGATCACCAATGTAAGGAACATTCTTCCCACTGATCACCAATGTAAGGAACATTCTCCCCACTGATCACCAATGTAAGGAACATTCTTCTCACTGATCACCAATGTAAGGAACATTCTTCTCACTGATCACCAATGTAAGGAACATTCTCCCCACTGATCACCAATGTAAGGAACATTCTTCTCACTGATCACCAATGTAAGGAACATTCTTCCCACTGATCACCAATGTAAGGAACATTCTTCCCACTGATCACCAATGTAAGGAACATTCTTCTCACTGACCACCAATGTAAGGAGCATTCTTCCCACTGATCACCAATGTAAGGAGCATCCTTCTCACTGATCACCAATGTAAGGAACATTCTTCCCACTGATCACCAATGTAAGGAACATTCTTCCCACTGATCACCAATGTAAGGAACATTCTTCCCACTGATCACCAATGTAAGGAACATTCTTCCCACTGATCACCAATGTAAGGAACATTCTTCCCACTGATCACCAATGTAAGGAACATTCTTCTCACTGACCACCAATGTAAGGAGCATTCTTCCCACTGATCACCAATGTAAGGAGCATTCTTCTCACTGATCACCAATGTAAGGAACATTCTTCTCACTGATCACCAATGTAAGGAACATTCTTCCCACTGATCACCAATGTAAGGAACATTCTTCTCACTGACCACCAATGTAAGGAACATTCTTCTCACTGATCACCAATGTAAGGAACATTCTTCTCACTGATCACCAATGTAAGGAACTTTCTTCCCACTGATCACCAATGTAAGGAACATTCTTCTCACTGATCACCAATGTAAGGAACATTCTTCCCACTGATCACCAATGTAAGGGACATTCTTCTCACTGATCACCAATGTAAGGGACATTCTTCTCACTGATCACCAATGTAAGGAACATTCTTCCCACTGATCACCAATGTAAGGAGCATTCTTCTCACTGATCACCAATGTAAGGAACATTCTTCCCACTGATCACCAATGTAAGGAACATTCTTCTCACTGATCACCAATGTAAGGAACATTCTTCTCACTGATCACCAATGTAAGGAACATTCTTCTCACTGACCACCAATGTAAGGAGCATTCTTCTCACTGATCACCAATGTAAGGAACATTCTTCCCACTGATCACCAATGTAAGGGACATTCTTCCCACTGATCACCAATGTAAGGAACATTCTTCCCACTGATCACCAATGTAAGGAACATTCTTCCCACTGATCACCAATGTAAGGGACATTCTTCTCACTGATCACCAATGTAAGGGACATTCTTCCCACTGATCACCAATGTAAGGAACATTCTTCCCACTGATCACCAATGTAAGGGACATTCTTCCCACTGATCACCAATGTAAGGGACATTCTTCTCACTGATCACCAATGTAAGGAACATTCTTCCCACTGATCACCAATGTAAGGAGCATTCTTCTCACTGATCACCAATGTAAGGAGCATTCTTCTCACTGATCACCAATGTAAGGAACATTCTTCCCACTGATCACCAATGTAAGGAACATTCTTCTCACTGATCACCAATGTAAGGAACATTCTTCCCATTCCCACTGACCACCAATGTAAGGAACATTCTTCCCATTCCCACTGATCACCAATGTAAGGAACATTCTTCCCACTGATCACCAATGTAAGGAACATTCTTCTCACTGATCACCAATGTAAGGAACATTCTTCCCACTGATCACCAATGTAAGGGACATTCTTCCCACTGATCACCAATGTAAGGAACATTCTTCTCACTGATCACCAATGTAAGGAACATTCTTCTCACTGATCACCAATGTAAGGAACATTCTTCTCACTGATCACCAATGTAAGGAACATTCTTCCCACTGATCACCAATGTAAGGAACATTCTTCCCACTGATCACCAATGTAAGGAACATTCTTCCCACTGATCACCAATGTAAGGAGCATTCTTCTCACTGATCACCAATGTAAGGAACATTCTTCCCACTGATCACCAATGTAAGGAACATTCTTCTCACTGATCACCAATGTAAGGAACATTCTTCCCATTCCCACTGACCACCAATGTAAGGAACATTCTTCCCATTCCCACTGATCACCAATGTAAGGAACATTCTTCCCACTGATCACCAATGTAAGGGACATTCTTCCCACTGATCACCAATGTAAGGAACATTCTTCCCACTGATCACCAATGTAAGGAGCATTCTTCTCACTGATCACCAATGTAAGGAACATTCTTCCCACTGATCACCAATGTAAGGAACATTCTTCTCACTGATCACCAATGTAAGGAACATTCTTCTCACTGATCACCAATGTAAGGAACATTCTTCTCACTGATCACCAATGTAAGGAACATTCTTCTCACTGATCACCAATGTAAGGAACATTCTTCCCATTCCCACTGACCACCAATGTAAGGAACATTCTTCCCATTCCCACTGATCACCAATGTAAGGAACATTCTTCCCACTGATCACCAATGTAAGGGACATTCTTCTCACTGATCACCAATGTAAGGAACATTCTTCTCACTGATCACCAATGTAAGGAACATTCTTCTCACTGATCACCAATGTAAGGAACATTCTTCCCACTGATCACCAATGTAAGGAACATTCTTCCCACTGATCACCAATGTAAGGAACATTCTTCCCACTGATCACCAATGTAAGGAACATTCTTCCCACTGATCACCAATGTAAGGAACATTCTTCTCACTGATCACCAATGTAAGGAACATTCTTCTCACTGATCACCAATGTAAGGAACATTCTTCCCACTGATCACCAATGTAAGGAACATTCTTCCCACTGATCACCAATGTAAGGAACATTCTTCCCACTGATCACCAATGTAAGGAACATTCTTCTCACTGATCACCAATGTAAGGAACATTCTTCTCACTGATCACCAATGTAAGGAACATTCTTCTCACTGATCACCAATGTAAGGAACATTCTTCCCACTGATCACCAATGTAAGGAACATTCTTCTCACTGATCACCAATGTAAGGAACATTCTTCCCACTGATCACCAATGTAAGGAACATTCTTCCCACTGATCACCAATGTAAGGAGCATTCTTCTCACTGATCACCAATGTAAGGATCATTCTTCCCAATTTTTCTTTATTAAAAGTCTTGCAATCAATAAGCATAAAATCACTATATATAATATACATATTTACATAAATGAAAATAAATATAGCAAATCTGCTCTCAAACAAAAAATGACTTTACAGCAAAAACAAAACTCATCATGAACATGTCATTATTGGGGATAATCTCACTATAACTCACACCAATACACCAGACATCTAAACTATGAGGTCAAGAAACAAACCCGCACCCATTATGCATGCAGCCCTTCTTCAAAAAGAGGATACTAACCAACAAAAGCTAAGGGAGTGAAAGAAACAGAAAAAGAAAAGAGCTCCTCACCCAGAGATGGGCAGTTCACCAAAGGCAGGTCTGATATTCCTCCACGCCCTTTTCCAGACCGCCCGAGGCTCCCTGCCTTTCTCAAGACCCCGAATTTTCCCAACCTCACCCAGAATATCGTGCACCACCACCTCAACAGAGAGGACTTTTTTCCGCAGGGTAATCTGGCACCGTGCATTCCATGTGAAGTAACGGACAACAATACTAACTAAAAACAGTGTATCCAAATCAAAATCCCAGCGAGTCGGGAATGCCCCGTACACCCACTCCGCATAACTCATGCGATAGAAAAAGGGGATGCCTAGAGCCCTCCCCACCCTTTTATACGCCTCTATGTTAAAGGGACACTGCAGCAAAAAGTGGTCCATAGACTCCACTTTACCAACACACTCCGCTCTAGGACAATCCCGATCATCCACAGGGCGATGCTTCAAGTTCCCTCTGACATAGAGCCTTCCATAGAAAGCGAGCCAGGCTTGATCCCTAAACTTCAAGGGGATTCTTTCTAAATTGATTAAACGCAACCCCTCCCTCATTACAGAGCCTGGGCAATCCCTTAAGGCCAGTGACACACTGAAAGCAGAGCTCAAAATCCTCTTCTCCAGAAGCTTCCTGGGGAGGGACTTGATATCCTCCACTGTCACCTGCCACTGCCGAAGTATTTTCAGACACGGGGCAACATAAGCCGGGAGCTTGCCATGTCGGACTCTCAGACTTTTCACTGGCCCGCCATCTTCCAGCATCGCAGAAAAGGCCTAAAACAAGATTGAAAAATGCCCACCCATCCCGGCGGGTTCTCTGCTAGCATGTTACCAAGATTGTACTTTAAAAAGAGCAGAGAAAAGAAAACTATTGGGTTGACCATTCCTAGGCCACCCTCCCGCCTAGACAGGTAAGTTACATTGCGTTTGATCAGGTTCAGCCTACTTCCCCATAACAGTTGGAAAAAACAGCTGTACACCCTTGCATAGAGAGATGCTGGCAAGATACAGACGAAGCTGACATATAAAAAGATTGGGACCAGGTACGTTTTGATCAAGTCAACCCTCTCCCTCAAGGAAAGCTTCCATTTCTTCCAGCTTGCTACTTTGGCATTGGCACACACCAACCTGCTTTCCCAATTTCGATGACCATAGTCACCAGGACCAAATTGGATGCCCAACACTTTAATTTCCTGCTGGGGCTCTGGGAAGGCATCCGGAAGTTCGAAGCTTTCACCCTCCTCACCCATCCAGAAAACTTCACTCTTTTCATGGTTGACTTTAGAACCAGAAGCCTCCGTGTACTGCTCTATCATAGAGACCACCTCCTGCGCCTCCTCTGTCCCAGAGACAATAACAGACACATCATCGGCATAGGCCACGACCTTCAGAGGCGGCACACCAGCAATGCCCAAAGGCACCCCGCACAAAGATCCACTCTCTAGCCTTCTTATGAAGGGGTCGATTGCGAATACATATAACAGGGGGCTCAGAGGACATCCCTGGCGCACACCAGAGCCAACCTCAAAAGGCCGTCCAACCCAACCATTAACCAGTGGGAAGCTCTCAGCCCCTCTATATAATGTCTTCAGCCAATCTATAAACCTCCCCTGCAGGCCGTATCTACCAAGTAGCAAATACAGGTACTCGTGATTGACTCTATCAAAAGCCTTCGCCTGATCCAATGCCAGCAAGTACTTTCTCCATCCAGCAGCCCTGCATCGTTCCAAAGCCTCCCGGACAGCTAAAACCGCTGAAAAGGTACTTCTACCTTGGACCGAGCAGTGCTGATGACTGGACAACAAATCGCCTGCTACTGACGACAAGCGCCAAAAAAGAATCTTCGCCAGGATCTTTCTATCAACATTGAGAAGACTGATGGGGCGCCAGTTCTCAATCATTGAGGGGTCCTTACCTTTTGACAGAAGAATCACAGCGGATTGCCTCATGGAGGGAGGGAGCGAACCCTCTTCTAGACAGCTGTTATAAACCTCTGCTAAAAAGGGAGCCAGAATGGACTTAAAACACTTGTAGAATTCAGCTGTCAACCCATCTGGCCCAGGCGATTTTTTGGTAGCCAGCTTCTCTATAGCATTAACTACCTCATCCACTGAAATTGGTTCTGTCAAATCCATCAAAGGCAACGTACCATTTCCCAATCCTGGAGTAGAATCCAGAAAGTTTCCATCCTGTCCCGACAAAGGTCCTTTCTTCCCAGAAGGTCTGCGTAATATGATCTGAAGATCTCCAGGATCCCTGATCTGGACTTCACCAGGGAACCCGTACTATCCCTCAGGCCTATGACCGTCTTAACTGCTATGCCTTGCTTACAGTTCTGGTAAGGATCAGGCGAGTGATATTTTCCATAATCCCTCTCCAGAACCAAGGAGGCATGCCGGTCGTATTGACACTTCCTAAGAAGAAACTTCACCTCAGAGATCTCCCCTGGATCTCCTCTATACGAGACAAGACGATCAAGCTTCCTCCGCAAATGCTGGTAGGCAATGTACATACCAAGCTGCTTCTTCTTACTTATGGCCTTGAAAAGTCCAATTGCCCTTTGTTTCACAAGCTCCCACCACTCTGACTTACTGCTGCAAAAGTCCAGAATAGAAACCTGTGCCTGAAAAAAATCCTCAAAGGATTGTCTTACCTCTACATCTTCCAGGAGAGCCGAATTCAGTTTCCAGGTACCCCTTCCCCTGGGTGGAGTGTCCGAGGCATTCAGAGTCACAGACAGCATACAGTGGTCAGAGAACTCCACCGCCCTCAACTCAGGAGCCGAGAAAGCAGAGTTCTCCTTTAAAAAAAACCTATCTATCCTACTCTGACTATTCCCTCTCTGAAATGTGAATCCTGTGCTGCCAGGGCAGTGCTTAATATGCACATCTACCAGGCCTGCTTGTCTCACCATATCTCTAAGAAAAACGCTATCGTAACCCAGCCTGTCTATGGAGCCTCTCCTGTCTTCAGGCCTAATTATGGTGTTAAAATCACCTCCAAAGACAACCTGCTGGGACGTAAAAAGGAAGGGCTTGATCTCTGTGAGGAGGCATTTCCTGCCCCATTTTGACTGCGGTCCATAGATATTGATCAGGCGCAGGTCCTGCCCCCTAACAGAGACGTCTAAGACCATGCATCTCCCCATTTCTACCTCAATTACCCGCCGGCACGTTACCATATCGGTTTTAAAAAGGACCGCAACTCCGCTGCAGGGCTCAGCCGCAAGAGACCAAAAGGAGGGACCGCATCTCCACTCCCGTTTTGCTAGATGGACATCGGCCAAAGTATTGAGCCAGGTCTCTTGCAAAAATAAAATCTCGGCATCAAACTCGCTGAGCAAAAATAAGGCAATATCACGAGCTCTTGCAGATTTAATGCTGGCGACATTAATGGTCGCCACCTTTATCGGAGTGGGAACTGCCATCAGGATGATTGGGGTAGTCGTTTCTTAACCTTTGCCACACTCTCATCACCCGAAACAGCTCTCTTAAGACTACGTGACTCCCCCTCATCCATGGATGATAAAGAGAAAGATAGATCAGACATCTCATCACCTGACAAAACTGAAAAAGTATTACCAAGAGGAACCCCTCCTGGGTCCGACCCTGAGAAAGAAATGACCATTTTACTTGTCTTCCTCTTCTTCTTTTTCTTCCTCCTAAACTTCTCCCACCCCTCATCATCCGAATCCCCCTCAACAGAGGGTGAGACATGGGATATGGACACCTTTCCCTCAACCCCTCCCCCATCCAACACACTCACAGGCCCCTGACCACGTTTACGCTGCCGAGGGACAGGGACTGGAGGCTGAGATGGAAGATCCGCCAAACCTGCCCCCCCAGCAGCTTCTGCCAGTCTGGAGGATCTACGTACAGAAGGATTAGGGACCACCACATGGGGGACAGACTCAGGGACCACATTACTGGGGGAAACAGAATCCAAAACAGATGTAACAGACACAGGAGGGACAGACTCAGGAGGGACAGACTCAGGAGGGACAGACTCAGGAGGGACAGACTCAGGAGGGACAGAGTCAGGAGGGACAGATTCAGGAGGGACAGACTCAGGAGGGACAGACTCAGGGACCACATCACTAGGGGAAACAGAATCTGGAACAGATGTAACAGAAACAGGAGGGACAATAACAGTTTTAGCGGCCTCATCCTCTTTATCAAGCCTCTGTAGCTCAGCCTCCAATCCTGGCAAGTTATGTAATGCCTCCGGGCACTGACTATAAGGATGACCGAGCTTCTGGCACAAATTACACCGAATTTCAGTACAATCCTTAGCCAAATGGCCCAAATCCTGGCATAGTGAGCATTTCTTACGGGTACAAGTAGATGCAAAATGGACTTTGTCTCCACATTTATTACAGACCTTAGGCTGACCCTGGTAAAAAATAGTCAGCCTATCTCTCCCCAGAAAAGCTGAACAGGGAAGGTGTTGAACTACATTGCCCAGCATGCCCAATTTTAGTGACACTGTCCAGGCCCCTGTCCATATCCCATGTTCATCCAGGACCTTCCGCAGTGGAGCGAGGACCTCACCATATCGGCGTAGCCATACTATCAAATCAGCCTCTGGTATGGATTCGTTACGCACCAGGATCGTCACCGACTTTATCAGAGGCTGCCTGGAAATCACCTTTGGCACCAAACCACTCCACTGCGGAAGGCCCTTGCACCTCCTATATCGCTCCCAAAATAAATCCAGACCCTCAGGCTTTACAAAGGACAAATCAAATTCATAACTCCCCACTGGGCAAATCAAAGCAAAGATATCCAAGGCTTTAAACCCCATTTCCAGAACCAACTCAGCCACCCTCCCCCTTACTGGTGGGGTCCCCTCCCCCTCCCACTTCAATTGAACCACATTCCTCCTCCTGTACCCACCAACCATCCCACCACCAAGCCTCCCCAAATTGTGACCACTAATATTTACAAAATTCCCTCCACCCTCCTTTGTGCGACTCCCCAGAACAGACGCATAACTCCCCATATTCTTCCTTGCAGAGGATCCATCTGTGCGATTAGAAACATCTAAAACAACTTTGGCAGATAACGATTGCACAGATTTGAGATTGGATTGCACACCTGAAGAATCTTTCCCCTGCTGAGCAGAAGAAATGTCATTTTTACCTATAGCAGCCACATTAACCCCTTCACCACCACCACCAACACATCCTTTGCTTTATCAGTAATATTGCTGTCATTATTTTCTGTCACATTCATAGTTCCTGCTGTGTCCTCACTCACTGCTGTCCCCATACACACATCACCTCCAGGCAGACTCTTCTCCTCCATCAGGACAGGACTATCAGCAGAGCAGAGTGAAGGTTCTTCTAATACAGCAACAGGTGAATCATTGCAGGAGACTTCCATGGCTGTCTCCACTTCACATGCTGCACTATGCTGATCCCCTCCCCCACCTGCATCAATCAGCCCAGGTGAAGGTGAAACAGGCTCTTTGGAGCTGGCAGCCATCTTGTTTGTAGGACTACAGGTCTCAGCAGTAGCAGCAAAATCCATGTCCGGGGTGTTTGATGCAGATCCATCCACATTGCTCTGGTGAGCTGATGACACCTCTGCCAGGGGTTTTCCCTCCATGTCTGCAGAAGGTTTCTCCACAGCAGAGACTCCAACAGGCAGCGGTTTGCAGAGCTTCTTCCCTTCCTGTTCCTCAGCCGAGACACCATCCACTACAGCCGGGACACCATCCACCACAGCCGGGACACCATCCACCACAGCCGGGACACCATCCACCACAGCCGGGACACCATCCACCACAGCCGGGACACCATCCACCACAGCCGGGACACCATCCACCACAGCCGGGACACCATCCACCACAGCCGGGACACCATCCACCACAGCCGGGACACCATCCACCACAGCCGGGACACCATCCACCACAGCCGGGACACCATCCACCACAGCCGGGACACCATCCACCACAGCCGGGACACCATCCACCACAGCCGGGACACCATCCACCACAGCCGGGACACCATCCACCACAGCCGGGACACCATCCACCACAGCCGGGACACCATCCACCACAGCCGGGACACCATCCACCACAGCCGGGACACCACCCACCACAGCCGGGACACCACCCACCACAGCCGGGACACCACCCACCACAGCCGGGACACCACCCACCACAGCCGGGACACCACCCACCACAGCCGGGACACCACCCACCACAGCCGGGACACCATCCACCACAGCCGGGACACCACCCACCACAGCCGGGACACCACCCACCACAGCCGGGACACCATCCACCACAGCCGGGACACCATCCACCACAGCCGGGACACCATCCACCACAGCCGGGACACCATCCACTACAGCCGGGACACCATCCACCACAGCCGGGACACCATCCACCACAGCCGGGACACCATCCACCACAGCCGGGACACCATCCACCACAGCCGGGACACCATCCATTACAGCCGGGACACCATCCACCACAGCCGGGACACCATCCACCACAGCCGGGACACCATCCACCACAGCCGGGACATCATCCACCACAGCCGGGACACCATCCACCACAGCCGGGACACCATCCACCACAGCCGGGACACCATCCACCACAGCCGGGACACCATCCATTACAGCCGGGACACCATCCACTACAGCCGGGACACCATCCACCACAGCCGGGACACCATGCACCACAGCCGGGACACCATCCACCACAGCCGGTGGGGCAGACATGTTGGAAGGAGGCGGCATGGTGCACTGGGATTTTTCCACCAGTGCTGGCTCTGCCGGTCTGTAACCCCTCCACTACAGCCGGGACACCATCCACCACAGCCGGTGGGGCAGACATGTTGGAAGGAGGTAGCATGGTGCACTGGGATTTCTCCACCAGTGCTGGCTCTGCCGGTCTGTAACCCCTCTGCTCATCCTCTGGGACTTCGCCAACAGACCTGTCTGCCCTTAGGGGTGACTCCATCTGTTGGATGAACTTTAGGGTGCCATGTTCATTCTCAACCCCCTGGCTGGTTGCTGCTGGCGATTCCCCAGCCTGACATGGGGGGAGAGGTGCAGAGGCAGATGAAGCCGGGTTGTCTGTTACCTGCGGCTGCTGATCCACAGAACTCACCGATGTCTGGCTGGCAAATCTTCTGTCATTTTTAAACTTTTCCGCAAAAGCTCCACTTTTATCTTTTAATTTCTCCAAAAATAAAGATTGTTTCTTTACCTCCTCTTCCATTTGCTGTAACTCTGGCTTCATGGCCAAACGATTCTTACTCCAGGCCTGGAAATACTTGGTCCTGAAGTTTTTATGTTCAGCTTTTAAACATTTCAGTTTTTCCTCAGCCCTTCCAATTGCTCGAAAGCGATCAATAATCTTCTGTCTGTAGACATCCACATTCTCACCAGGGCCTGGACCCACAGTCAGATCCTCCTCCTCCTCCTCACTAGGCCCCGTGTCATCAGGGGGATCCCTCCCTGGGCCTCCCCCAGGATCAGGCATTATTCCTGGGCCAAGCTAACAGGCAAGGCCCAGGCTTGAAAAAAGGCTGGTTCTCACAGAGAGCTCCTTAGGTGTGTCCTCCTCCTCCTTCCCACTGACCACCAATGTAAGGAACATTCTTCTCACTGATCACCAATGTAAGGAACATTCTTCTCACTGATCACCAATGTAAGGAACATTCTTCTCACTGATCACCAATGTAAGGAACATTCTTCCCACTGATCACCAATGTAAGGAACATTCTTCTCACTGATCACCAATGTAAGGAACATTCTTCTCACTGATCACCAATGTAAGGAACATTCTTCCCACTGATCACCAATGTAAGGAACATTCTTCTCACTGACCACCAATGTAAGGGACATTCTTCCCACCGATCACCAATGTAAGGAACATTCTTCTCACTGATCACCAATGTAAGGAACATTCTTCCCACTGATCACCAATGTAAGGGACATTCTTCTCACTGATCACCAATGTAAGGGACATTCTTCCCACTGATCACCAATGTAAGGAACATTCTTCTCACTGATCACCAATGTAAGGAACATTCTTCTCACTGACCACCAATGTAAGGAACATTCTTCTCACTGATCACCAATGTAAGGAGCATTCTTCTCACTGACCAATGTAAGGAACATTCTTCTCACTGATCACCAATGTAAGGAACATTCTTCTCACTGATCACCAATGTAAGGAACATTCTTCCCACTGATCACCAATGTAAGGAACATTCTTCTCACTGACCACCAATGTAAGGGACATTCTTCTCACTGATCACCAATGTAAGGAACATTCTTCCCACTGACCACCAATGTAAGGGACATTCTTCCCACTGATCACCAATGTAAGGGACATTCTTCCCACTGATCACCAATGTAAGGAACATTCTTCTCACTGACCACCAATGTAAGGAACATTCTTCTCACTGATCACCAATGTAAGGAACATTCTTCTCACTGATCACCAATGTAAGGAACATTCTTCTCACTGATCACCAATGTAAGGAACATTCTTCTCACTGACCACCAATGTAAGGAGCATTCTTCTCACTGATCACCAATGTAAGGAACATTCTTCTCACTGATCACCAATGTAAGGGACATTCTTCCCACTGATCACCAATGTAAGGAACATTCTTCTCACTGATCACCAATGTAAGGAACATTCTTCCCACTGATCACCAATGTAAGGAACATTCTTCTCACTGATCACCAATGTAAGGAACATTCTTCTCACTGATCACCAATGTAAGGAACATTCTTCTCACTGATCACCAATGTAAGGAACATTCTTCTCACTGATCTCCGATAAATTTGTTTTAGCAGGGGTTCCCTGAGATCTGAAAATTATTTCCAAGGGTTCCTCTGGGGTAAAAAGAATGAGAAAGGTCTAAACAAAAAATCAATGCCATCCCCCATTGGGACCGGTAATAGTGGACCTCTCCAGAGGAATAAATGGAGATTTGTCTTTGCATAGTCCAGCCAGGAGACCTCTGCAGTGGTGGTTATGCAGGTTACATCAGGCCACAGTGCAGATCTCGAAGTAGCAAGGATGGGTGAGGATTAGATTCGAGGGAGTTGCTGGGTGGAAGGGGTCATTGAAAGGATTATTGTACTAAAAGTAAAGTTATCCTTTAACCCCCACACTTAACCTTCTAAGACCATAAATGAGACCCCTTCCTCCTTACCCTGACCCTAATCCAAGTCCTAATTATAACCCCTAACAATCCAGCAAATCCATTCTTACCTTGTAAAGTACGAGGCTATCCAGAGCCCATTCCTCCCAGCCACCCATATCTCTGGATCTGCTGATGGCTTTAATGAAAGGAAATTCGTTTTTTTAGCACACGCTCAGCTTAAACATACGTGACATTATCTCACCAACCAACCCATGGACGTTACAAAGAAACCCTCTAATGCTGCTGATGAATTCTGCAACCGACTTTTTTTTATAAGACCCAAACAAGTACCTGCAAAAGAAGACTGTAAATAGAGGAATGATTCCCCAATGTCCGATGGTCAACCAACAGATCTGGGAGTAGCAGCCAATTGCTAGGCCTGTGCACTTTCACATGACAGAGGGAATGATGCCAACGCTCCCCCTATACAGTGCCTTGAAAAAGTATTCATACCCCTTGAAATTCCCCACATTTTGTCATGTTACAACCAAAAACATAAATGTATTTTATTGGGATTTTATGTGATAGACCAACACAAAGTGTCACATAATTGTGAAGTTGAAGGAAAATGATAAATGATACAAATAAATATGTGAAAAGTGTGGGGGGGAGGGGCATTTGTATGGCGCCCCCCGGAGTCAATACTTTGTAGAACCCCCTTTCTCTACAAGTCTTTTTGGGGGTGTCTCTACCAGCTTTGCACATCTAGAGAGGACATTTCTGCCCATTCTTCTTTGTAAAATATCTCAAGCTCTGTCAGATTGGATGGAGAGCGTCTGTGATCAGCAATTTTCAAGTCTTGCCACAGATTCTCAATGTGATTTAGGTCTGGACTGTGACTGGGCCATTCTAACACATGAATATGCTTTGATGTAAACCATTCCATTGTAGCTCTGGCTGGATGTTTCGGGTCGTTGTCCTGCTGGAAGGTGAACCTCCGCCCCGGTCTTAAGTCTTTTGTAGACTCTAACAGGTTTTCTTCTAAGATTGTCCTGTATTTGTCTCCATCCATCTTCCCATTAACTCTGACCAGCTTCCCTGTCCCTGCTGAAGAAAACCATCCCCACCACATGATGCTGCCACCACCATGTTTCACGGTGGGGATGGTGTGTTCAGGGTGATGTGCAGTGTTAGTTTCCCCACACATAGAGTTTTGCTTTTAGGACATAAAGTTGAATTTTGGTCTCATGTGACCAGATCACCTTCTTCCACATGTTTGCTGTGTCCTCCACATGGCTTCTCACAAACTACAAACAGGACTTCTTATGACTTTCTTTCTCCAATGTCTTTCTTCTTGTCACTCTTCCATAAAGGGCAGATTTGTGGAGAACACGACTAATAGTTGTCCTGTGGACAGATTCTCCCCCCTGAGCTGTGGATCTCTGCAGCTCCTCCAGAGTTACCATGGACCTCTTGGCTCTTCTCTGATGAATGCTCTCCTTGCCCGGCCGGTCAGTTTAGGTGGACGGCCATGTCTTGGTAGGTTTGCAGTTGTGCCATACTCTTTCCATTTTCCGATGATGGATTGAACAGAGCTCCGTGAGATTTTCAAAGCTTGGGAGATTTCATTATAACCTAACCCTGTTTTATACTTCTCCACAACTTTATCCCTGACCTGTCTGGTGTGTTCCTTGGCCTTCATGATGATGTTTGTTCACTAAGGTTCTCTAACAAACCTCTGAGGGCTTCACAGTACAGCTGTATTTATACTGAGATTAAATGACACACAGAAGGACTCTATTTACTAATTAGGTGACTTCTGAAGGCAATTGGTTCCACTAAATTTTAGTTAGGGATATCAGAGTAAAGGGGGTGCCATACAAATGTTCCCCCCCCCACACTTTTCACATATTTGTATCATTTATCATTTTCCTTCCACTTCACAATTATGCGCCACTTTGTGTTGGTTTATCACATAAAATCCCAAAAAAATGCAGTTACGTTTTTGGTTGTAACATGAAAATATGTGCAAAATTTTGAGGGGTATGAATACTTTTTCGAGGCAATGTAGCATCCGTCACAAGCCGACACTGAACATTGTATTGCCGGTTGTGCCAGAAGGAGGAACACCAAGGTGAGTATCAGACGTTTTGGAGGCCACATTGACATAGATGTTGTCATTTTGCCCTAAATGGGCATTAGGCTTGGAAAGATAAGTAGAAGAGGAGCGCCCTGGTGATCGACTCCCGGGACAGAGGCTTTTGGAGTGGACTGAATGCTAGCCTCCTGCCAACAGACTATGGGCCCTGGTTTGTTAAACTTTGTTTCAGCTTTCCATGACCTCTTATGTCTAAGCTACCCTGTGTCTATTAGGGGCACAGGGTGACCAAGCAAATGGGATAGTAAGATTTATCCACAAGATCTCCCAGGAAATATACAAAGACTATTCCTGGTTTATTTGATTCTGAACTATACATATTAATTGAAAGAGCTGATCACATTGGCCTCTGTACAATGTAGGAGATGGATATTCTGCTATTGGTGGGCTCCTGCTATTGTGAGAAGGAGTTCTGTGTTTATACTTATGATAATGTGGATTGTGTCTTCTGAGCTAGGAGACAAGGTTGACCTGAAAGGTCATACCCCGAGTCACCTAGACTGGCTATATGATTAGATAATTAGATCATGTTAATTTATGTTTTTGGTTACAGTTGTATTGTTAGAGTAATATGATCAGGAGGGGGGGGGGGAGACCTCCTCCTCAAGTGTATATAAGACTGTATTCTTGTTCTAATAAACAGTTCTATTTCTTGTGTACTCTAAAATTGGTGTTGCCTGGTTCTTGGGGTAACTTAGCCAGATCCACTGGTCTTGTGTTCCAGAGCTTAGGAAGCGATATACGGACGGAAGCACTCAAGCGGAGTGTGGGACGTTCCGTCACAATTAGTGGCAAGTAGGGATGAGCTTTATGTTCGACTCGAAAGTTGGCTGTTCACCCGTTTGCCGAATAGCGAACAATTTGGGTTGTTCGAGGCAAATTTGAAAGCCGCGGAACACCCTTTAAAAGTCTATAGGAGAAATCAAAAGTGCTAATTTGAAAGGCCTATATGCATGGTATTGTCATAAAAAGTGTTTGGGGACCCGGGTCCTGCCCCAGGGGACATGGATCAATGCAAAAAAAAGTTTTAAAAACGGCCGTTTTTTCGGGAGCAGCGATTTTAATAATGCTTAAAGTTAAACAATAAAAGTGTAATATTCCTTTAAATTTTGTACCTGGGGGGTGTCTATAGTATGCCTGTAAAGGGGCGCATGTTTCCCATGTTTAGAACAGTCTGACAGCAAAATGACATTTTTAAAAGGAAAAAAAGTCATTTAAAACTACCCGCGGCTATTAATGAATTGCCGGTCCGACAATACACATAAAAGTCATTGAAAAAAATGGCATGGGATTCCCCCACAGTCCATTATCAGGCCCTTTGGGTCTGGTATGAATATTAAGGGGAACCCCGAACCGAAATTAAAAAAAGAAAATTGCGTGGGGGGGCACCCCCAAATTCCATACCAGGCCCTTCAGGTCTGGTATGGATATTAAGGGGAACCCCGCGCCAAAAAAAAAAAAAAATGGTGTGGGGGTCCCCCTCAAAATCCATACCAGATCCTTATCTGAGCACGCAACCTGGCAGGCCGCATGAAAAGAGGGGGGATGAGAGAGCGCCCCCCCTCCTGAACTGTACCAGGCCACATGCCCTTAACATGGGGAGGGTGCTTTGGGGTAGCGCCCCCCCCAAAGCAACTTGTCCCCATGTTGATGGGGACAAGGGCCTCATCCCCACAACCCTTGCCCCGTGGTTGTGGGGGTATGCGGGCGGGGGGCTTATCAGAGTATGGAAGCCCCCTTTAACAAGGGGACCCCCAGATCCCGCCCCCCCATGTGAATTGGTAATGGGGTACAAATGTACTCCTTCCATTTCACAAAAAAAGTATCAAAAATGTTAAAAAAAGACCAAAGCCGGTTTTTGACAATTCCTTTATTAATGTTTTCTTCTTTCCCCGCTTCTTCTTCCATCTTCTTCTGCTTCATCCTCCGGTCCTCTGCTTCTTCCTCCGGTCTTCTCCTCCGGCATTTTCCTCCGGCTTCTTCTTCCCCGCTTCGTCCTCCAGACGATCCGCCTCAATGGGAGTCTCCCACTGTTTGACGCTTCTGTTCTTGTGGCAGCTCTTAAATAACTGAGGGCTGGACAGGCTGGAGAGCAGGAGATAGATCTGGACAATCGTTATCGGGCTCTGCAATGGCACGCAGAGGAGGGATATTTAGGGGAGACAACAGAATGCTCTCCAGCGGGATATGACTTTGGCGGCCCTGGATTGCTGTGGGAGAGCCTTACAGATTGTTTTGTGTTTAGCAATGGAGAACCTACCCTTGAGGACCTGCGAGAATACAGAGAGGCTATGCTCGGTCTTGTAGGGGTCTCAGAGCTTAAACCTGATCTAGAATATTTGCTAAGGAAGGAACAGCATCTGGAAAGAGCATACAGGGAACTGCTAGAACACGTTCAGCAGCATGCCAGAGAATCGGCAGCAGAAACTCCGGAGATTGTCGTCCCCAAAGCTGAAGTGCTGACAACAGGGCAGAGCTCTGCTAACCTCTGTCCAGCACCGATAATATCTTCTTCATTCTATGGACAGGAGATGATTCTACACTATACATGTTAATTGAAAGAGCTGATCACATATACATATAGTTACATAGTAGGTGAGGTTGAAAAAAGACACAAGTCCATCAAGTCCAACCTATGTGTGTGATTATAAGTCAGTATTACATTGTATATCCCTGTATATTGCGGTCATTCAGGTGATTATCTAATAGTTTCTTGAAGCTATCAATGCTCCCCGCTGAGACCACCGCCTGTGGAAGGGAATTCCACATCCTTGCTGCTCTTACAGTAAAGAACCCTCTATGTAGTAGTTAAACCTCTTTTCTTCTAATCCTAATGAGTGGCCATGAGTCTTGTTAAACTCCCTTCTGCGAAAAAGATTTCTCCCTATTGTGGGGTCACCAGTCCGGTATTTGTATATTGTGGGGTCACCAGTCCGGTATTTATATATTGTGGGGTCACCAGTCCGGTATTTGTATATTGTGGGGTCACCAATCCGGTATTTGTATATTGTGGGGTCACCAGTCCGGTATTTATATATTGTGGGGTCACCAATCCGGTATTTATATATTGTGGGGTCACCAGTCCGGTATTTGTATATTGTGGGGTCACCAGTCTGGTATTTATATATTGTGGGGTCACCAGTCCGGTATTTATACAATGAAATCATATCCCCTCTCAAGCGTCTCTTCTCCAGAGAGAATAAGTTCAGAGCTCACAACCTTTCCTCATAACTAAGATCCTCCAGACCCTTTATTAGCTTTGTTGCCCTTCTTTGTAGTCGCTCCATTTCCAGTACATCCTTCCTGAGGACTGGTGCCCAGAACTGGACAGCATACTCCAGGTGCGGCCGGACCAGAGTCTTGTAGAGCTGGAGAATTATCGTTTTATCTCTGCAGTTGATCCCCTTTTTAATGCCAATATTCTGTTTGCTTTATTAGCAGCAGCTTGGCATTGCATGTCATTGCTGAGCCTATCATCTACTAGGACCCCCAGGTCCTTTTCCATCCTAGATCCCCCCAGAGGTTCTCCCCCCAGTCTATAGATTGCATTCAGATTTTTACCACCCAAATACATTATTTTACATTTTTCTACATTGAACCTCATTTGCCATGTAGTTGCCCCTCCCCCATTAATTTGTTCAGGTCTTTTTGCAAGGTTTCCACATCCTGCGGAGAAGTTATTGCCCTGCTTAGCTTAGTATCGTCTGCAAATACAGAGATTGAACTGTTTATCCCATCCTCCAGATCGTTTATGAACAAATTAAATAGGATTGGTCCCAGCACAGAATCCTGGGGGATCCCACTACCCACCCCTTACCATTCTGAGTACTCCCCATTTATCACCACCCTCTGAACTCGCCCTTGTAGCCAGTTTTCAATCCATGTACTCACCCTATGGTCCATGCCAACGCACCTTATTTTGTACAGTAAACGTTTATGGGGAACTGTGTCAAATGCTTTTGTAAAATCCAGATACACCACGTCTACGGGCCTTCCTTTATCTAGATGGCAACTCACCTCCTCATAGAAGGTTAATAGATTGGTTTGGCAAGAACGATACTTCATGAATCCATGCTGATTACTGCTAATGATATCGTTCTTATTACTAAAATCTTGTATATAGTCCCTTATCATCCCCTCCAAGAGTTTACATACTATTGATGTTAGGCTAACTGGTCTGTAATTCCCAGGGATGTATTTTGAGCCCTTTTTAAATATTGGTGCTACATTGGCTTTTCTCCAATCAGCTGGTACCATTCCAGTCAATAGACTGTCTGTAAAAATTAGGAACAATGGTCTGGCAATCACTTGACTGAGTTCCCTAAGTACCCTCGGATGCAAGCCATCTGGTCCCGGTGATTTATTAATGTTAAGTTTCTCAAGTCTAATTTTAATTCCATCCTCTGTTAACCATGGAGGTGCTTCCTGTGTTGTGTCCTGAGGATAAACACTGCAGTTTTGGTTACTGAAGCCCCCCGATTCACTCGTGAAGACTGAGGAGAAGAATAAATTCAATACCATCTCCCCATCCTTTGTAACCAGATGTCCTTCCTCATTCTTTATGGGGCCAATATGGTCTGTCCTCCCTTTTTTACGGTTTACATACGTAAAGAATTTCTTGGGATTTTTTTTGCTCTCCTCCGCTATGTGTCTTTCGTGTTCTATCTTAGCCGTCCTAATTGCACCCTTACATTTCTTGTTGCATTCTTTATAAAGTCTGAATGCTGATGATGATCTCTCAACCTTGTATTTTTTGAAGGCCTTCTCCTTTGCTTTTATATGCATTTTTACATTGGAGTTAAGCCATCCGGGACTTTTGTTCGTTCTTTTAAATTTATTACCCAATGGGATGCATTGGCTAATGCCCTTATTTAATATGCTCTTAAAGCAAACCCATCTCTCCTCCGTGTTCTTTGTTCCTAATATTTTATCCCAATTTATGCCTTTTAGCAAGGTTTGTAGTTTAGGGAAGTTGGCTCTTTTGAAATTCAGTGTCTTTGTATTCCCTTTATGTTTCCTATTTGTGTGATTTATACTGAAACTAATTGACCTGTGATCGCTGTTCCCTAAATTGCCCCATATTTCCACATCCGTGATCAGGTCTGTATTGTTGGTAATCAGTAGATCCAGTAATGTTTTATTTCTAGTTGGTGCGTCTACCATCTGACCCATAAAATTGTCCTGCAAGACATTAAGGAACTGGCGAGCCTTAGATGAATGCGCAGTTCCCTCCGCCCAGTCTATGTCTGGATATGTCTGGACATTGTCCTCTGTACAATGTAGGAGATGGATAGTCTGCTATTGGTGGGCTCCTGCTATTGTGAGAAGGTGTCCTGTGTTCATACTTATGATAATGTGGATTGTGCCTTCTGAGCTAGAAGACAGCAAGGCTGACCTGAAAGGTCAAACCTCCGAGTCACCTAGGCTGGTTAAATGATTAGTTAATTAGCTCATGTTAATATAGGTTTCTGGTTACAGTTGTATTATTAGGGTAAAATGATCAGGAGGGAGGGCCCACCTCCCCAAGTGTATAAAAGACTGTATTCTTGTTCTAATAACCAGTTCTATTTCTGGTGTACTCCAAAACCGGTGTTGCCTAGTGTAACGAACCGTCCCACACTCTGCTTGAGTGCTTCCGTCATTATTATTATTATTATTATTATACGAGATTTATATAGCGCCAACAGTTTACTCAGCGCTTTACAATGTATAAGGGGGACAACACAATTACAGTACAATACAAAAAGGTACAGGAGGGCCCTGCTCGTAGAGCTTACATTCTAAAAGGGAGGGGGTGGTGGTACAAAAGGTAATATCTGCAAAGAATGATTTGATGGGGGTGGCTCAGGGACAGTTCTTCCCAGTCTGAATATAGATATCAGATATTCCAACCACTAACAAGATAATACTCGTTTGGTTGCTGAACATGGACTGTTTATTGAAAAGACTAGTACACAGGTAATACTCTGGACAATCCTCCCACCTTTGCATTCCGGGCGGGGTAAACTGTCCAATCAGCAGTGAGAGCCGTGGAGGAATTCGCCCCCACCAATCTCACAGCTAATCTACATACACATCCCATAATATCCAAGGCAGACAGACACAAGAGAACATTGGAATACAGCCACACCCCAAATGGCAGAGACCATCATGGCCTCCTTAATAATGTCCTTTTGCATTAGATAGCAGAATATCTTCCTAAATGCTTGTAGCTCCCTCAAATGCCAGGGCCCATAGTCAGTAGACAAGAGGCCAGCATTCAGTCCCCTCCGAAAGCCTCTGTCCCGAATGAGTCTGTCACACCTAGTTCCATTGGTCTCGTGTTCCAGAGCTTAGGAAGCGATATACTGATGGAAGCACTCAAGCGGAGTGTGGGACGTTCCGCCACACGTCCGGCGTCCAATAAGATGCAAGTTGGAAGGTGTGTTAGAATATGTTTTTTAAGAATTTCAATAAGTACCTAGAGCCAATGCGTTTTGAGGGAACAGGGACTCCCCCTTCCTCAAGGCTGTTGCTATATTCCAATATATGGGAAGGATTCTCAATCAGATATGTCAATGGTAATCAATCAGGGGGATGGCTGTAAAACGATCGGCTCTGTTTGCAGAGGCAGCATTGAATCCTTCCCATCTACTAGCATGCAGCAACAGCACTGAAGAAGGAGGAGTCCCTGTTCCTCTGAAACGCATTGGCCCAATGTAATTATTGCTATACTCAATAAACGTCTTATAACACACCCTCCAACTTGCATCTTATTGGACAACAGGTGCTCCTCTTCTACTTACCTTTCTTAGTCTACATACGGAAAGAACCTAAAGGCCATACCGGAAGGATGCCCAAACCCCACGAGGGCTCACCACCACCAACCTCCAATTGGGCATAAAACATTGTAAGGTATTTCTTCTAACTCACCCAAGTTATCACCCACCATCGACCAGTGACTAATCGAGTCAGTGCAGTGCGGTCTCCAGCCCTAACAAGTTATCTAAATGGGTGATAGGAATGAGGGAATCTGCCTGGGTCCAGTCCGCAAACAATCGTTCTTAGAAGCCGGACACAGCCATGGGGGACATGTGCCAATGCCAGCATTGGAAAAAACCATCTCTCTC
>JBBDGP010003934.1:0-173479 GCA_037952835.1 Lithobates septentrionalis | reverse complement strand
GAAGAAAGTCTCCAATAGGGACCCTAACCCCTCCCCACTCTATCCATAACAAGGCTTTGGAGTTTGGGGCTGACAGATTCTGCTCAATTATTCATTTAGAGCAGGGGTCCTCAAACTACGGCCCGCGGGCCGAATCTGGCCCTCCAGCGGTTTTTATCCGGCCCGCGGACTGCCCCTTTAACATCGCAGCACCCCCCCTGCCCTCTGCTACTTTTAACACACAGGACGGGAAACATGACAGGTCTGGACAAAGGACCTTTTGTGTTAAGAAGCAGGTGATTGGTTACTAGGCATTGGGGCGGTCCCAGGAATCAATCAACTGCCTTTCACTTGCAAAGTCCCACCCTTTGTCCGGGCCTACCATGCTTCGTGTCTTGTGTGATACAGGTACCAGAGGGGAGTGGGAGTGCTGTGATATTATAGAAGGGGCGGCAGTGTAATATCGATGAGGGGAGTCTGTGATGGGGGAGCATCTGTGATAGGAGGCAGTCTGATATGGGGGGCTCTGTGATGGGGCAGTCTGATATGGGGGATCTTTGATGGGGGGGCTCTGTTATGGGGGAGGAGTCTGCGATATGGGGGGGGGGGGGGGAGTCTGTGATATGGGGGGGGGGGGGGGGGGAGTCTGTGATATGGGGGGGGGGGGGGAGTCTGTGATATGGGGGGGGGGGGGGGGGGAGTCTGTGATATGGGGGGAGGATCTGTGATATGGGGGGGGGATCTGTGATATGGGGGGGAGGAGTCTGTGATGGGGAAAGTCTGTGATGGGGCGTCTGTTATGGGGATATCTGTGATGGGGGAAGTATGTGATATGGAGGAGATCTGTTATGTGGGGCTTTGTGATGGAGAGGAGTTTGTGTTGGGGGGCTTTGTTATGGGGTGAGTCTGTGATGAGGGGGGGGGGGTCTGATTGGGAGTGGTTCTGTAATGAGGGGAGTCTGAAATACTGATAAGTTCATATTGATTACAATTGTTCTTTATTTTAAATATTGTACTGTTTTTTTCCTAGTTTTTTCACTACAAATAAGATGTGTGCATAGGAATTAGTTCATATTTTTTTAAACTATAGTGCGGCCCCCCAACAGTCTGAGGGACCGTGAACTGGCCCCCTGTCTAAAAAGTTTGAGGACCCCTGATTTAGAGGGTATAGTAATCACCAGCAACCAGCACCACCCCAACTATTGGTGCACAGCCAGCAAGGAGGCACCAGCCCAGCTATTGGTGAACAACCAGCAAGGAGGCACCACCCCAGCTATTGGTGCACAGCCAGTAACCAGAACCACCTCAGCTATTGGTGCACAGCCAGCAAGGAGGCACACCAGCCCAGCTATTGGTGCACAGCCAGCAAGGAGGCACCAGCCCAGCTATTGGTGCACAGCCAGCAAGGTAGGCACCAGCCCAGCTATTGGTGCACAGCCAGCAAGGTAGGCACCAGCCCAGCTATTGGTGCACAGCCAGCAAGGAGGCACCAGCCCAGCTATTGGTGCACAGCCAGCAAGGAGGCACCACCCCAGCTATTGCTGCACAGCCAGCAAGGAGGCACCACCCCAGCTATTGCTGCACAGCCAGCAACCAGCCCAGCTATTGGTGCACAGCCAGCAACCAGCCCAGCTATTGGTGCACAGCCAGCAACCAGCCCAGCTATTGGTGCACAGCCAGCAACCAGCCCAGCTATTGGTGCACAGCCAGCAACCAGCCCAGCTATTGGTGCACAGCCAGCAACCAGCCCAGCTATTGGTGCACAGCCAGCAACCAGCCCAGCTATTGGTGCACAGCCAGCAACCAGCCCAGCTATTGGTGCACAGCCAGCAACCAGCACCACCCCAGCTATTGGTGCACAGCCAGCAACCAGCCCCGCTATTGGTGCACAGCCAGCAACCAGCCCCGCTATTGGCGCACAGCCAGCAACCAGCCCCGCTATTGGCGCACAGCCAGCAACCAGCCCCGCTATTGGCGCACAGCCAGCAACCAGCCCCGCTATTGGCGCACAGCCAGCAACCAGCCCCGCTATTGGTGCACAGCCAGCAACCAGCACCACCTCAGCTATTGCTGCACAGCCAGAAACCATCACTACCCCAGCTATTGGTGCAGCCAGCAATTAGCACCACCCCAGCTATTGGTGCACATCCAGCAACCAGCACCACCCCAGCTATCAAAACACAACCAGTACCATTTAATAACCAAAAACGAATGTGTTGCCTCCCACCCTCCTGCAATTAAAAATGACATGGGATGACGTAAAAGTCTGAATTTTATAGGTGGGTTTGTCACTTCCAGTAGCATTCTGTAGTTTTGGCAGCTGCAAAAGCAATACACGCTGGCATCAAAATGGCTCTGTGCTACCTAGGGGAGCCTCATACCGGGATTAACACTTCCTGTCAGACTAAGGTAAAGGCCCCTCTATGGACACTTGCAGGGTCCAGACTGGATGGAGGTCGGGGAGGTGGCAAAGCTTGGAACTGGAGGTCATGGGATGGGTGAAGTGTGCTCATAACAACAGGACTCCCTGAAAACCACAGGAGGAACCTCTGGGTAGGTGTAGGGGGGTATGGGCACTGTATCCTGCCTATATCTCCTTTCTTCACAGGTTCACTTTAAAATAAATGAGGTCCATGGTCTTTCACAGCTTTTAAACATACAGCAAACATAACAATCTGCAAGTCCCACTTATGTTTAAGAGCACCTATAACGTACATCAAAGCTGGAAAAGCCTCAAAAGCCAGTTGACCAATGCGCTGAAAAAAAAAAAATATGACGGCTGAATTTTCTAGAATTTTGTCTGTTGATGGCAATGGATTTTCCCCATTGCTTAGGATCTGCCTGAAGCATACTTTCAGTAGCTCTTCAATCTCAAGAAACCTTCTCTCCCATTCTGTATATGAAGCCATTATTGTACCTAGCAATTGAGTGATGGCATGGAAAATTGGGCTGGATCTAGAAGCTAACATTTCACCAAGTGGATACTTAAGTCGGCCATAGATGGTCCATGCTGAACCGGCCAAAATTTGAACCATCTATGGCTACAGGTGGCTTTTATTTAAGGGTTTCTTATAGATCATCACAATATTAAGTATCTTCCTTGCAGGGGTTACTAAAAATATTTTTTAGCAACAGTCATTTTACAAAAAAGGGAAATAAAAAAAAAAAAAATACTCTCATTAGACCTCTTAATATATAAACTATGCAACAAAACACATTTTCAGCACAAAACATAAAAAAAAAAAAAAAGTGCTTTAACATAAGAAAATCTTTGAACACTTCAGTGTAACCAACTTTCTTAAAAGAACGAGGGATGTTCAACATCACTTAGCAGCATACTCCGAAAAGACTTTTCTCTTCACAATACATTTTAAAGTCCTAGGCATATGAACATCTTCCTGGAATGAAATCATGGCGCTCCAGGAGAAAAATGGCCCAATTCTGCTTGAATGGATTCTGGATTTGAACTTTCCAGGCCCAACCAATGTTTTGGTGCTAGGAGATCAGTTTCAATACTTAAGAGGGAATCATTTTGAGTGCCTTATGAAACGAAGAACAACTTTCAAAAACAAGAAAAAGTGCAAAACTTGTTCCTGTCCAGGAATTCTACGACCAATGGTTTTAGTCGATTTTCCCAGGACACGTAGTGCCATGCCTTTATGGGGAGATAACAGGAGGTAGAAAGGGGATAAGGCAAACAGAGGCGTACATTGCCCACTAATGGACATCATTGGTTTCTCTAGCTGCTAGATCCGGGATGAATATGATGGAGGTCGGTGATATGGCTTCATCGGCTTCCCCTCTCTCCTCCTGTGCATTCTGTGGTGGCCCCTCCATGCCCCTCGTGGTATTGGGGAGTTGTAGTGGAATGTGCCGAATTCACCTGGCATTGACAGGTGGTAGGAGTTGATGGTCATACTGTGGAAGGGGTGGTTCTGAAACGTAGGAACTGAAGAAAGAGGAGAATGTTACAGGTCAGATGTGAACATTACATACGGCTGCCAATCAATTTAATAATAGTATAGAGCAGGGCTCAAAGTTTCAAGTCCTGAGCTACTAGCCAGGCCCCAAGGGTTACTTGCCACCAGTTGCCCCGCCCCTAAACATACCCTCATAAATTATCTCATGAAATGACACTTAAATGTTTTATGCAGAATAAAGCAACTTTCTCCGTGCCCACCAATGCAGCCCCGCCCGTGCCCACCAATGCAGCCCTGCCCACCAATGCAGCCCTGCCCGTGCCCACCAATGCAGGGGAGCAGAGAGTAAGAGCATTGCCAGCCATATAAGAGCGCGAGGGACATCACTGGAACAGCTTTGATTTCAAATTCTGTGTTCCCGCCACTCGCCGTCCGGTACAGCCCTGCCCCCTGGCCGTGAAACTTTGATACACTTCACTCGTCGATTGGATGGGTGATCCGTCTATCAAATTCCCCGGGACCAGGGCGGTGTGTGACAGCGAGTGCGGGGAACACCTGGCTATTGAAATGAAAGCCGCTAGTGATGTGCCTCGCTCTCTGACCATCCAGCCGGCTCTCTCCTCAGCGAGCGTTGGGAGGACTCCCATACAACCCGCCGGCCGGCGGTGCTCGCCCCCAGGCAGCCCACGCTCGCCAGCCCTCAAAATCCACTTGCAAAATTCGAGCAGGCGAGTGGAATTTTTGAGGGCTGGCATAGAGGGTGTGAAAAGGAATGGGAGATTGCAGAAGACATAGTTGGTAAGGTTGAATAAAGACAATAGTCCATCCAGTTCAACCTGCGTTTGTGTGTGGAACATTTCCCATATCCCTGTATATTTTGTTGATGTCCAAGAGTCAAAACTATCAATACTTCCTGCTGATACACTGATTGAATTCCACATCCTTACCGCCCTGACAGTGAAAAACCCCCTACACAGCTTAAGGTCAAACCGCTTCTACTCCAATCTCATTGTGTGGCCCCGTATCTTCTTACACTCCCGAGACTGAATAGTTACCCCATCTACGCTGGGATCAACATTGAGATATTTGTATATCGCCATCATATCACCTCTCAAGCGTCTCTTCTCTAAGGAAAATACATTTACTGCTTGTAGTCATTCCTCATAACGGAGGTCCCCCAGCCCCCCTACTTATTGTGTTGTCCTTCTCTGGACTCTCTCCAGAACATCCTTCCTGAGGATTGGTGACCAGAACTGGATGGAATATTCCAGATGTGGCTGAACCAGGGTTTTATAAAGTGGTAGGATTATAGTTTTATCTCTGGAGCGAATCCCCTTTTTTTATACATGGTAATATTCTATTGGCTTTGCTTGCTGCAGCTTGACATTGCATGCTATTTGCTCATTCTATATTCTACTAGGACCCCCAGGTCCTTCTCCATCCCGGAATCCCCCAGGAGGTTCCCCATCCCGGAATCCCCCAGGAGGTTCCCCATCCCGGAATCCCCCAGGAGGTTCTCCATCCCGGAATCCCCCAGGAGGTTCTCCATCCCGGAATCCCCCAGGAGGTTCTCCATCCCGGAATCCCCCAGGAGGTTCTCCATCCCGGAATCCCCCAGGAGGTTCTCCATCCCGGAATCCCCCAGGAGGTTCTCCATCCCGGAATCCCCCAGGAGGTTCTCCATCCCGGAATCCCCCAGGAGGTTCTCCATCCCGGAATCCCCCAGGAGGTTCTCCATCCCGGAATCCCCCAGGAGGTTCTCCATCCCGGAATCCCCCAGGAGGTTCTCCATCCCGGAATCCCCCAGGAGGTTCTCCCCCTAGTGAGAAACTTGCGTTAATATTTTTAACCCGCCCAAGTACATTACTTTCTATTTTTCAATATTACACCTCTTTTGCCATGTAGCTGCCCACCCCCTTACTTTATTGAGATCTTCTTGTAAAGTTTCTATATCCTTCTGTGCAAGTATTGCCCTGCTTATTTGTGTTGTCAGCAAAAACTGAGATCGAGCCATTTATCCACTTGCTGACCAGGCCTGGAACTTTTTGCATTTGAAGGATTTAAAAAAAAAAAACAAACACACTAAAGTAAGCCCAATTATTTTTGTTTAATGTGAAAGATGTTACGCCAAATAGATACCCAACATGTCATGCTTTAAAATTGCGCACGCTTGTGGAATGGCGAAAAATTACGGTACTTAAAAATCTCCATGGGCGACGCTTTAAAACTTTACAGGTTACCTCCTCTTCACTTCCTGCCTCCTCCAATTGCCCACTGCTTATTTGTCCCTTTATTATTTTAGGGACCAATTTAATCTGATTCATATTATGGTTTGATTTCATTTTACTCTGTTACTTGTAACTTACATAGGTTACTGTCAAATGGAATATATATTATTGTAATGTGTTGTTTGTTTATATATTTAGATCAATCTTGATTCAATGTATTGTATCACTTCCATTTTCTGATATCCGTATTCTTTAATTCTTTTTTCCGTGAGCACTGTATCCAGGGAGCCCCTATCGGCTGTGTGTAGTAACATTGAACCACCTGATTGTTTGTCCTTCCAATTCCTCCCGCTGTTCTATCTTCCCTGCTCCCACCTCCGGATTGCCCTGTCGGCCCCGGCCCTTGCAGGGTTGCGCTTTGATGCTGGCTGGGGACCTTGTCCCTCTACAGCCTTTGGCTGCATGGACACCAAACATTTAGTCAGCCCGCCCCTTTGCTGTCTATCCGCTCGTCACTACATCGGCCTCTTCTTTCCATTCCTCCTTGGATGGGCGGAGTGCTTTGGCTTCTCCCCTCACCCATTGGTAGGCCCAATACCTTGACCGCGCCCTATACGATCATCGTCACGGGTTTCCTCACCATGTGACATGGACCGCGCATGGTTTTCTGGGTGTTGTAGGCATCTGACTTCGGACGCTGCGCATGTGCCCGGGCCGCCTTTTGTCCGCTCCCGATTGGCTAATTATGCTGATCGGGTGGGGGGCTTATAAAGCTGCCTAAGCCCTTTCATTTACTTGTTAACTGTTATGCGCTGTGGTTTGGCTGTACTTGAATAAGGTAAAACTAAAATCTTCCCATACATTTGGAAGGAGTGTCTATTTCCTCCTTTTCTTTATTTACTTATATGCTCATTGGCAGTTTATATGCTGACTGTATGCATTTATTGAATTTATATTTAGATAACTGAGTCGTTTGGACTTTTTTGGAAGCCTATTGGGGTTTCTATATTCAGCTCTCTACACTGCCTGACCTAAAGCTCATTGAGCATTCTACTGCTCCTATTGGCTTTTGGCGATTTCAGAGTAAGTGCCTATACAGGGGGTCCCCGGGTTACAAACAAGATAGGGACTTTAGGTTTGTTCTTAAGTTGAATCTGTTTGTAAGTCGGAACAGGTAAATTTTTTAAGTGTAGCTCCAGCCAAAAAAACTATTTTTAAGTTTTTTAGATAACCCTTCCCTAGGCTATCACCCCTGTAACATTTGTTTTGCTGTCTGTGCCCCTGTCCAGAAGATTTCACCTCACTTTCTGTCCCAATGACAATTGGATTTTGAAAATTTGGGGTTATTAGGGAAACAAGGATTGGTGATAAAGCATCAGAGGAGACACCTTTTTCCCATATTAACTCTTACAGGAGTGAATTTCCCTTCCTAGGGGTAGATTTCATCTCACTTCCTGTTGTCTCCTTCCGTTTGTAAGTAGGAGTCGTTTGTAAGTCGGGTGTTTGTAAGTAGGGGACCCCCTGTATACATATTTTTGCATATTCTAATGTTTTTTTGATTGTTATATATAGGGTGTCTTTCTTTTAAACGCACCGCTAACATCTATATCAATGCTATTATTTGCATTATACTGTCGTTTCAGTTTCCTTGGTTTCAATACATATTCTTTGATTTCAATATAGTCAAGTATCACGCATTGATCCACCCAGTGTATTTTTTCGCCTTTTTCACGCTTCTAGCTTTGGTATGTATTTGAGGCTCATCAGCCTATGTGAATAACAATGGATGGGAATTCATTTTTTGTGCTCCATTCAAGTAGCCTTTACCAATTTGTCAGTTTTTACAGGCACCCTTTTGGGCCCCCTGTAGCCAATTACAGGGCTGAGTTCGACGATCGTCCCCAGCTGCTTGACGGTGTTTAATCTGTGTCCTGGGAGCTTGACTCGGTATGTTTGTGATGTGGTTGCTTGGGAAGCGTGGGCTCTTGGTTAGACAAAATTGTGATCTCCCTGTTTTTCAATCGCTCATTGATTTATGCTACAATATTTTTGCTTTGTGACTGATTTTTCTTTTTTTCTTCCAGTGTCTTTACTCTTTTCTTTTTATTTAATTCCCCTGATGAAGTCAATGTATTGGCAAAACTAGTAGGGATGAATTGACCTTCGACTACCTTTCAACATCTCTGGTGTCGGTCAGTATACAAAACTGTAAAGTGCTCCTTGTGTATTTTATTCATATCAAAAATATATGTATGAACTATGTTTTTTTAGACTTGTATACTATTAAAGATTGGATATTTTTATAATAATTGTGTTCTAAATTGTTTTTGGCACCGCTATAATCCCCTTCTCCCTGCTCCATTATACATATTTGTTTAGGGATGAGGTGCCGTATCTATTAGGACATTCTACCCACTAACTTTTTTCTTACAGGTTACCTGTTTATAGTTACATAGTCATCTGGGAGGGTGTGGTAACCATCAGAGGCCACCTCTAGGCTGTGGTTGTTCTAAAGGTGGCGCCATACTCAATGGTCAGAGACCAAGATGTCTGATGTGTCCTTTCAAGGAACGAGAGCAAAATTAGCTTTTTTTTTTTTTGGACTGGAGCTGACCGAAGGATAGAGGAACAATGTCCTTTTTGAGGCGAAAAGCTGTAACTGCCTTGGCAAAAGAAGAAAACCTTGGAATCAGCGCCACCTTAAAAAGGTGGCTACATTCAGGTGCAAGACTCTTGGGATTCTTTCACGCTGGCAGCAGAGATTTTACCACCCCCAGGCTGATGGGGCTGTACACATGCCATGATGTTTTGCAGTATTTTCAGCGCTGGCCTGACAGGTGGCACCGCCCATTGAAATCACCAGGGTCCTGATTTGACCACCTTGTGTTTTTAGCTTTGAACCCTACACGGCAGCCTTTCGTTTGTTTGTTCTCTAAATGTGTTTGCATATATACTTTGTTGTACCATCCGTGGTTATGTCCTTAATATTTTATTCATTAGATGTGCACGTTTTCTATTGTATGGAATGTTGACATGGCCTCTGTTGGCTCTCTTTGTATGTCCAGTTTGATTACTGTCAATAAAACTTTTGTAAAAGAAAATCAAATGTGGCTGCACCTCAATGTAAAATTAACATTCTGCAATTTTAAAAAAAAGTAAGGCGTTAGGAGGCAGCAGTAGCGCCTCTTGAATGCCTGCCAGCCCTCCCCCACTTCCCGCCGGGTAGACATCCTCGAGTTTCTGTGGTTATACCGGGATAATGCCTGCAGCTACAGACATCATTCCAGTATCTTTTTCTCAGCCGATTCCCTTTATTGTAAAAGCCATTCTAGCGGCTAATTAGCTGCTGGATTGCTTTTACACAGGCAGTGGGAGCCACCCACCAGCACTTCTCTGGGCTCTCCAGTGTAATCGGGGAACTGGTCTGTGTCACTGGGTTATCATAGAGCTGGCTGTGGACTATACGGTCCCCGGCCATCTCTATGGTCCAGGGAGGCCAGAAGGTGGTGGCATGAGGTCACTTCCTGTTCTATCCGAAAAGCAGACGACACCAATGTTTCTTATATCTTATATAATGTATCTTATACTTTTCAGAGTAGAGGAGAGATCTGGGGGTCTTACAGACCCCGAGATGTCTCTATAAAGAGGACCTGTCATGCCATATTTCTAGCAAAGGAGGTTTACATTTTTTTGTGATAGAGATAAAAATGAGAACAAAAATAAAAGTGACATAAAAAAAATTTAAAAATTTCAAAGCACCTCTGTGAGCACATACGTAGCTTGCGTGCAATTATGTAAACGGTGTTCGCACCACACACACGTGAGGTATCGCTGTAAACGTTATAGTGAGAACAATACTTCTTCTAGCTCTAGACCTCCTCTATAAAACTCTGGTAATCTGTAAACATTTTTAAAGCTTTGCCTATGGAGATTTTTCGGTATCAGTTTGTCGCCATTACAAATTTTAATGTGTGACATGTATCTCTATTTACTCGTCATAATATCTTACATTTAGTGTTTCTTTGAATCAACCTTGATTAACGTGCATTTTTTTCACCCAAAAAATAAATAAAAAATTCCATTTGAAAAAAATCACTGTGCAAATACTGTGTGACAAATTGCAACACATACATATACATATATATATATATATATATATATATATATATATTATATATCTCTCTCTCATTTCCTCCAGTGTAAAGGAGCCCTTGGAAAGTATAATGTTTCTCCTGGCCAGAGTGTTCAGGACTAGAAGCAGAAATAGTGTTTCTACACGGATTTCTGAAGGTTCAGGATCCATCCCAACTGCTTCTGAAAGGTCAGTGACGTCACAAGATGCGACACGACCTGCACCAACAGTTCCCTCAACAAGGGGGTTGGTCTCGATGTGGGGATCAATGGGGTGGAGAAACATAAAGGGTCATTTCTTCACAGACAAGGGTGGAGATGACTAGTTGTCTGTTCCTCAGGCTTTTCACTAAAGATGATGGATGCTTTTGCCACCAGTAGCACCTTTGATATTGTCAACAGCTAATCTGAAGAAATACTGTACCTGGAAGGCCATGCGGATTGAGTTTTTGGTTCTGTAGTCCAGCACTTTAGCCAAACTGCCTACTTTAAAAGGAACCAACATGCCAGAAATGAGATGAGGTTTCTAGCAAACCATCACAACTGAAGTGTAAAACTACAGAGAGGGATCTCAGCAGCGTTTAGGTCTCTTAAGGAACTTTCAACAATCAGACACTGTTATATAAAATGCAAGGTCACAGCTAGAACCCAGTACAGGGAAGGGCCTACCAGTGAAAGCTCTAGAAAGGGCTTTCGACTGCTTTTGGGTTGGGTTCTTAAGACCAGGCACATCCTCTATTGGAAAGAGGGGCACTTTGCTAAGGTGAAACACTGCCAGATCCACATTGGGGGAAAGACCACTTCTGCACAAACTCCTCAATAAACGGATACAAGAGTAATAAGCGGTTTGCTCCCCCTAAACATGCATTAGGATGCTTCCAATCTCCATAGTGAAATCGTTGGAAAAGTTGGTGCAAAGGGAGCAAGCATGAGTGCTCCTGAATGCAAGCGGCTTGCGATGGGGGCACTCAGAAGGGGATTGCCAAGAGCGCCAGTAGGGGACCCCAGAAGAGGAGACTCGGGGCTGCTCTGTGAAAAACCATTACACAAAGCAGGTATAATATATACACATGTTAATTTTAAAGATTTTAAATGGAGCCTTTAGAATAAATTTAAATGAAGGCTAACCAATTCCTTTCTATAGAGTACACAAACATGAGAAACCAAACCTACAAAAAAAGAGGGGATACTAAAGACTTTGTCAAATTCAAGAAGCGAAAAAAGAAAACCTCACAAACGTTCACTTGACTAATGTAAAACTAGCACGGGCTATGAAAACTGGAGGGGTTTGAATACATAAGTACACCTGGAAGTTCAACCACAATGGAAGGTCGTGTGATGGGGATGTAGGGAGTTGCATATTTTAATGTAACCCCAGAGATGTTCTCCACATTCAGAGCAGGCAAAGCCTTCTGCTCTTCTTAATATCGATGACCTGCAGACTGCTGACCAATGCTTCATATAAGCCATTTACATTGCATTCAACTCACCAGTAAAGTTTACATTCGTAATCCTACCAAAGCCATCAAAACCGACATTTCCGGGTGGGAAATTGACAAAAAATGGACTGTCATCAACAAAGGGAGAGACAGCTGCATTAAAAAAAAAAAAAAAAAAAAAAAAAAGAATAGAAAAACAAAACAAAGAAAAAAAAAAAAGTTAAAAAGCATCAATGGTCAGCTATGGATAAAGTAAAACACATCAGGTAGCACACAATACAGAGTAGGCTGCTGGCATCACAAAGGACAATGGCTGACATGCAGGGAAAACAGCACAAAAACACACAGGTGTGGGGATCAGACATGAGGAGAGTGCCCACACAGAGGGTGTAGGGATCCGAAAACATCAGAAAAGAAAAAAGGGAATGATGCAAGGTGTAGAGATCAGGAATAAAAAAAGGACCATGCAAAGTGCAGGGAACAGGGAAGACAACAAATGACACACCGCGTCAGGTGCAGGGATCCGATCAGACGACACACCGCGTCGGGGGCGGGGATCCGATCAGACGACACACCGCGTCAGGTGCAGGGATCCGATCAGACGACACACCGCGTCGGGGGCGGGGATCCGATCAGACGACACACCGCGTCAGGTGCGGGGATCCGATCACAGGACACACCGCGTCAGGTGCGGGGATCCGATCACAGGACACACCGCGTCAGGTGCGGGGATCCGATCACAGGACACACCGCGTCAGGTGCGGGGATCCGATCACAGGACACACCGCGTCAGCTGCGGGGATCCGTTCAGACGACACACCGCGTCAGGTGCGGGGATCCGATCACAGGACACACCGCGTCAGGTGCGGGGATCCGATCACAGGACACACCGCGTCAGGTGCGGGGATCCGATCACAGGACACACCGCGTCAGGTGCGGGGATCCGATCACAGGACACACCGCGTCAGGTGCGGGGATCCGATCACAGGACACACCGCGTCAGGTGCGGGGATCCGATCACAGGACACACCGCGTCAGGTGCGGGGATCCGATCACAGGACACACCGCGTCAGGTGCGGGGATCCGATCACAGGACACACCGCGTCAGGTGCGGGGATCCGATCACAGGACACACCGCGTCAGGTGCGGGGATCCGATCACAGGACACACCGCGTCAGGTGCGGGGATCCGATCACAGGACACACCGCGTCAGGTGCGGGGATCCGATCACAGGACACACCGCGTCAGGTGCGGGGATCCGATCACAGGACACACCGCGTCAGGTGCGGGGATCCGATCACAGGACACACCGCGTCAGGTGCGGGGATCCGATCACAGGACACACCGCGTCAGGTGCGGGGATCCGATCACAGGACACACCGCGTCAGGTGCGGGGATCCGATCACAGGACACACCGCGTCAGATGCGGGGATCCGATCACAGGACACACCGCGTCAGGTGCGGGGATCCGATCAGATGACACACCGCGTCAGATGCAGGGATCCGATCAGACGACACACCGCGTCAGGTGCAGGGATCCGATCAGACGACACACCGCGTCAGGTGCAGGGATCCGATCAGACGACACACCGCGTCAGGTGCAGGGATCCGATCAGACGGCACACCGCGTCAGGTGCAGGGATCCGATCAGACGGCACACCGCGTCAGGTGCAGGGATCCGATCAGACGACACACCGCGTCAGGTGCAGGGATCCGATCAGACGACACACCGCGTCAGGTGCAGGGATCCGATCAGACGACACACCGCGTCAGGTGCAGGGATCCGATCAGACGACACACCGCGTCAGGTGCGGGGATCCGATCACAGGACACACCGCGTCAGGTGCGGGGATCCGATCACAGGACACACCGCGTCAGGTGCGGGGATCCGATCACAGGACACACCGCGTCAGGTGCGGGGATCCGATCACAGGACACACCGCGTCAAGTGCGGGGATCCGATCACAGGACACACCGCGTCAGGTGCGGGGATCCGATCACAGGACACACCGCGTCAGGTGCGGGGATCCGATCACAGGACACACCGCGTCAGGTGCGGGGATCCGATCACAGGACACACCGCGTCAGGTGCGGGGATCCGATCACAGGACACACCGCGTCAGATGCGGGGATCCGATCAGACGACACACCGCGTCAGGTGCGGGGATCCGATCAGACGACACACCGCGTCAGGTGCGGGGATCCGATCAGACGACACACCGCGTCAGGTGCGGGGATCCGATCAGACGACACACCGCGTCAGATGCAGGGATCCGATCAGACGACACACCGCGCCAGGTGCAGGGATCCGATCAGACGACACACCGCGTCAGGTGCGGGGATCCGATCACAGGACACACCGCGTCAGGTGCGGGGATCCCATCAGACGACACCCCGCATCAGGTGCGGGGATCTGACCAGACAACACAGTGTGAGGTGCAGGGATTGGAGGAGAGGACACGGGACCTGTGCAGGTTACAGGAAGAGGAATGGTAACACAGAGATTTTGTATCTTACCATTTGAATTTGTTTGATTTGGATGAGATCTGATTCCTGGTCCAGGAATGAACGGGCCTAAAAGGAGAATGTAAAAGAAGATCATTTAGAAAGACAATTCATTGTAGGGATGTACATGCAAGAAAAAAAAAATAAAAAAAGAAGCTTTCAAAATGCTGACCAATCATATTGCTATTATCGGTACCATCAAAGGCAGTGTATCCAGGAATGTACATGGGTTCTGTAAAGTAAGAGAGTTTCCATATATTAGTGAAACCCAGGAGTGAACCGAGGACCCCACCACCACCACCACCGAGGACACCATCACCACCACCCAGACATTTCCTGGGATCACACACAGTGCAAGCTACAAATCACAGACACCTGTACAATAATAAAAATTGGTACAAAAACAAAATCTTCATGTTTGTAATCTTATGGGATGGTTTTCATGATTCGTGTAAAAATCTTTGTTGAAAATAAAACGTAGAATACAAGGTGCTGCCATGACACTGTACTTTACAGCATGCTGGGCTCTCCCAGCGTAGGGTGCTCAGAGCTTGGGTTGGAGAACCCAAATTGGGACTACATTAAGTGGGTGACCAAATACATTAAAAAAAAAAAAATCTAGATTCCCATTAAGGAAATTCTGTTGTCACCTAAAACAGACTTGTTAAAGAGGCCTTGAGAAAGAGGACTACTAAAAAAATTTAATGGTAAAAATAATGGTATCAGTCCCGCTGCTTATGCTTCAGACCTTCGCTCCGAAGAATCCTCTGCATTTGACACACTTCTGGTCTACTGGACGCCTAATTCTGTCTTTTGTGCCGTGGTTCAATCCTCCAGCCTCTGTCATTTTTGAACAGAGTATCAATGTACAGGTTGGTGGATGGCACCAGACCACAGCAGGAGATTTTTTTTTTTTCAAATGCTATAGCTCAGGGGCGTCAAACTTAATTTTATGAAGAGACGCAACAGAAGTATGGTTGCCCTCAAAAGGTAGGTTGCATCAGGAGCGCGCTACTTACAGGGCGCAGAGCTCAGGAGCGCCCTACTTACAGGGCGCAGAGCTCAGGAGCGCCCTACTTACAGGGCGCAGAGCTCAGGAGCGCCCTACTTACAGGGCGCAGAGCTCAGGAGCGCCCTACTTACAGGGCGCAGAGCTCAGGAGCGCCCTACTTACAGGGCGCAGAGCTCAGGAGCGCCCTACTTACAGGGCGCAGAGCTCACGAGCGCGCTACGTACAGGGCGCAGAGCTCACGAGCGTGCTACGTACAGGGCGCAGAGCTCACGAGCGCGCTACGTACAGGGCGCAGAGCTCACGAGCGCGCTACGTACAGGGCGCAGAGCTCACGAGCGCGCTACGTACAGGGCGCAGAGCTCACGAGCGCGCTACATACAAGGCACAGAGCTCAGGAGCCCGCTACGTACAAGGCGCAGAGCTCAGGAGCGCGCTACGTACAAGGCGCAGAGCTCAGGAGCGCGCTACGTACAAGGCGCAGAGCTCAGGAGCGCGCTACGTACAAGGCGCAGAGCTCAGGAGCGCGCTACGTACAAGGCGCAGAGCTCAGGAGTGCGCTACATACAAGGTGCAGAGCTGAGGAGCGCGCTACGTACAAGGCGCAGAGCTCAGGAGCGCACTACGTAGTGCAGGGTTGCATTACCTACAGAATGCAGTTCAAGGGGTGCCCTATGCACAGAGTGCAGAGTTCAAGGGTGTACTACATACAGAGTGCAGACTACAGGTTGCACTACGTGTGCTGTGTACAAAGCTTCCTTGCATTCCTACTCTCTACCTGGCCCAGCTCTACTACCTCCCTGTATAGGTAGCTCTACCTCACTCTGCAGGGAGATTATTCTCTCTCGTCACTCGGACAAGACCACAACAAGTCATTTGCCACACAACTCTCATCAAAACCTTCACACACAGATAACAAAAAACAAGATCCTTACCAAAGCTAGGCTGAACATTTCCCTGGGAACAGGGCGGGTGAGGATGGGGCACATTCCTCAAGAGAACACCATGAGGAGGATCGTTTTGTATAGGAGGACCTGAGAAGAATTTGCAACAGCGGCTTGTTATGACGATACGTAAAGACTTCTGTACCCACTGGAAGCCATTTTATTCTTACTTAAAATTAACACAGTGGGTTCCTTTACAGACTAAAATATTGCTTCCCAGCTAGATTTGATATCGAAGACACGTAATCTATTCAAATGCCCTCGAGGAAGGTTATGTACCAATAGCAATAGAACAGACAAAGTTGTTCTGACACTAGGAGTTGACACAAATGATGGTTAAGGTGGTGAATAATAGGGTTTGGAAACACATGGTTGGCCACCATCATAATTTAGAATGGTTTCTACTTTTTTGTGCCAACTGTCAAAACATGAAAAAAACAAACATTTGAGGAATTCACACAATCACGATTCATGAAGTCTATGGCTCCATACAGAATAAACAGGTTTGCACACATTTATCAGATGACATTGCTAGCAAACAGTAATGTACTCCTTATTGTAATTGTTTGGAGATGGTTGGAAATAAAGTCAGGCCATCATTAACCTTTCTAGCTCTCCTTATCTCCAGTTGGGTCCCCTCAGCCAAAATATTTTTTGAAACGTTAACCATTTCTCAATAAGCGCATCTCCAGTACCAACTACCACCTAAGGCTCTCAGTACTTCAGAACCGAACCCCCCCCCCCCCCCCCTGTACTTACCTCCATAAAGGATGAGCTATAAACCCCAGTAGCTCTACTAGCCTCTATATGAATGGTTAGGATTAGCCATATGGAGTAAGATGAGGTACAATACAATGTACAGAGTGGGATAATTTAGGGAATGTAACATACAGCACAGCCAGAATGACACACATTTTAGAAGCATTGGTGTAAACATGGAGCTCACTGTGTGCACCACTAAACAGAGGTTGTACCTACCCATCATACTCATTTCCTGGGATTCTACTTTCATACAACTAAAGGAAATTCACTGTTGCCAAACAAACAAACATCCAACACTCTCAGACACAAATCACAAAAAAAAGACATCCACCAGAGTATCATCAAAATCTCTACACACAGGTAACAAAGGGGATCCTTACCAAAGTAATGCTGACCATTTTCCTGATCGTTGTATATTGGGTGTGGATGGGGGACATTCCCGAAGGGAACTACAGGAAGAGGACCGTTTGGAATGGCATAACCTGAGATGAGAATTTGAAACAAGTGGCTAGTTAGGACAAGATATTAAAGACTTCGGTTCCCACTGGAAGCCATTTTTGTTTTGATTAAACTGTGGATGTTATTACAGACTAAAATGTTGATGTCCTCTTTCAACTAGACTAGATTCTGAAGACACAAGGTCTAATCAGATCTGCAAGATTCTAAAGACATGAGGTCTACTCAGATCTGCAAGATTCTAAAGACACAAGGTCTATTCAGATCTCCAAGATTCTAAAGACACAAGGTCTATTCAGATGTCCAAGATTCTAAAGACACAAGGTCTATTCAGATGTCCAAGATTCTAAAGACACAAGGTCTATTCAGATGTCCAAGATTCTAAAGACACAGGGTCTATACAGATCTCCAAGATACTGAAGACACGAGGTCTATACAGATCTCCAAGATTCTAAAGACACAAGGTCTATACAGATCTCCAAGATACTGAAGACACGAGGTCTATACAGATCTCCAAGATTCTAAAGACACAGGGTCTATACAGATCTCCAAGATACTGAAGACATGAGGTCTATTCAGATCTCCTAGATTCTCAAGACATGAGATCTATCCAGAGCTCCTAGAGTCTGAAAGCATGAGGTCTATTCAGGTCTCCAAGATTCTCAACATATGAGGTCTATTCAGGTTTCCTTGATGAAGGTTATGTAGAAAAATATAACAGGCAAGGTGTCCTGACACTAAAGTAGTCAACAAAAGTCAAAGAGGGTTATGCTAAAACTGTTGTGGAAACCTGGTTTAAAATTAAATAAAATAAAAAAACACCACATTGTTTACAGCCACAATTTACAAATGGTTTCCTTTTAGTGGGACCATTGGAAAATAGAGACTTCTGAGAAAATGTACACAACCCAGCAAACAGAGTGGAAAGTTCACTTACAGCGCAGTATGCAAACACTAGGCATTTAGTACTGTACAGTACAGACTAGAAAGGCATCAATCACAAACAAGAGGTCCTTACCAAAGTCATCCTGGTCATTTTCCTGGTCATCGAATTGTGGGAAAGGATGGGGGACATTCCTCAAGGGGACAACCAGAGACGGATCGCTTTGTATCAGATCACCTGAGATGAGAATTTGTAACAAAATGGCAGATTATGCCAATACATGAAAACTTATTTTCCCACTGGAAGTCATTTTATTTTTGATTGAACAGTGGGTTCTTTTGCAGGATGAAATGTTGTCGACTTCTTTAACTAGTCATTCTACTCAGACATCGAAGTTAGTAATCTATTCAGGTCTCCTTGAGGAAGGTTATGGACAAGACTGAACAGACACTGTGCCCCGAAACTAGAGGAGGTGACACAAACATGGAGGGTTGCTATATAAAAAGTTGTGGAACCAGGGTCTGAAAAATGCATGGTTAACAGCAATCCTAATTTATTAAATATGATTTTTGTACTCGCTGTAAATATCCTTTTCTTGCAGCCCATTGATGGACACAAGTAGTTTTAAAACCTTCAGATTAAGATAAATGGCACCTATAGGTGGATTGGACACCCGCAAAAAAAAACAAAAAACACTGTAGACCATATCAAGGTATAACCCCTTCCCTACTAACTACTAACATGCCTCCGTTCTTTAGAAAAGCAATACTAGGAGCATTATCAAACACAGAAGGGTGGGATTTGTGTCCCTCAAAAGGAGAAAAGAATTGTATGGTAAATACAAAAATCCCATCTTCTTTCTAGTACATTGAGGGACACAGGAAAGTCTTACATCTTCATGACGTACAAAGAGTTCAACTGAGGCCAACAGACTCAACAATAACTAGGGACAAGCTGGCAGATCAAAGAGCCACCTGAAAGGACCATATGGCCTAAGCAGGCATTGATGAGGCAGAAGCGTTGACCACCTAGAAAGCATGGTTTGGAGGGGGCAGACAACATGGGAGACCCAATAGTCTTTAAAAAATAAATAAAAAGAGCAGTTACCTGGCCTTTGAGAGCACTAAGAGCCTAAGGTTTGCCCAGACCCAACTGCAGAAAAGAGGGATGCTGAACCTGGAGGTCTATATCCAGAATTTTCCCTCTGCAACAGGCTCTGGGTGCAGACACCACTCTCCACAGAAATATGCCTGCCAAATCACCTACACCAGGAGTGTAAATGGCTGACCAGGCTGGAACACGAAGTTCCACCCAGGACAGGATCCACTCAACCTCTCTTGCCACTGAGATTTGATTGTTCCTTGAATGATGTAGCCACCCCAGCACCACTGTCCTTCAGCAGAAATTCGTCCAACAATGAAGGGACAGCCAAAACGCTCAAAATTCCAAAATGTTGATCAGGAGAGGAGATTCCTCCAACAACCAAGCCCCCCCTGGCACCGACAAGATTACCAGTACCACCCCTTTGCCAAAACACCAGTCTGAAAAGCACCTATGCCAAACCCAGTGTCAGGGGTCACTTTCAGGCCCACCCCACAACGTCTAGGCGGTTTCAGATGCAGTACTGTCCAAAAGCTAGGCTCAAGAGGACAGTAAACAAAAGTGCTGACCAGTTTTTGTTTGGCAGTATGGAATCCTGTACGTGTCAGTAGAACAGAAGTTTTAAGAATGTTTGTGTGCGTCAACAGATGAGAAAGAATTGGTCTCTCCACGTTCTCACCGCAACCATTGGAACATGAAATACAAACTTTTTTTTTTCTTTTCTGTTGAGAAATGCTACAATCTACATGGAGACATTCTTAGGATATCCAAACATGTGTAAGGGAAGAAATATCTTCACCCATATAGGTCATCCCAACTAACAGAAATTAAATATAGAAGGCTACTCTTTTTTTATTCTCCTAAAGCAGGGGTCTCCAAATTATGGCCCGCAGGCCACATCTGGGTCCCCTACAAGATTGTGTCTGGCCCTCAGTGGCGTATCCTCAAAGTGCAACGATTAAGGATTCAGGTAAGCAGAGGCTGCCTATGGTCTCCTCCTCTCCCATCTGGGTCCTAAAAGTCGATGTGCTTGCCCAAGCAAGGGATGCACTCTGATGTAAGGGGAGCTCCAGAGGTGAGGGGGGCTCCAATGGGGACCCAGAGGTAAGGGGGGCTGTGACAAAAAGAGGGGGTTCTGATGAGTACCCAAATGCAAGGAAAACTCATTCATATTTTTTGGGGGGGGCCACAAATATTGTAAAATAAATAAGGCCCTCATACTGAAAAGTTTGGAAACCCAGATCCTAGAGCTTAAAAAATTTCAGATCTGTCTGACCTCCAGAACTACAAAACTCAGCAATCCATGCATGGCTCCAACAGCGTCTAGAGCATACTCAAGGGCCCATGGAGCTTGCACCACAAAAGGTTCCATCAAACATCTTTCCATGGTGTCACCAAACCTGCGGCAGTGACTACACTGCAGGATTAAAAGGGTCACAAACTCAAAAGGAGACTCCTGTAGAGTTAAGTAAAATCTGTACATTTTAGCCAAGTTTCACTTTTAACTTTCACTAACAAAAAGTGTGCCCATTCATTGGCTAGAACTCAAAAATCCGAGAAGTACACCATGTGGCATTTTGGAGTAAGTTGCATCATGTCCAACATACTGTACAAAGTGGAGCAGTCAGGCAAATGTCACTTAACACAATATATGAAGTGGTGCAGTCCTTAAAAATGTGGGATGGATTCAGAGAACATAATATACAGCACATCCAGAATTGGCACACTTTCTGTAGCATCATGGAGCTCACTGTCTGCGGCTCTAAATCCAGAGAAGGGTGGGTGAGGCACAGAGAAGAAAAGCTACTTACTTATAATTTTGGTTCCCTCTGGGGGCTCCACGCCCCAGGCTTGAGCGATATGTGCCAACAGGATCTGGCTATACTTCCGATGGGCCAGCTGGTTCCAGTGGATGGCATCTTTACACCTGGAGCGCAGGTCAAAGCGGAAGTGGTAGTGCATATCAAGCACGTCCATTTTGTGGAAGTTTGCCAAAGTCGCGCTGTAGAAATTTCCCTCTACGATATCCCAGCGCAGGTTGTGCTTTGTGTACTGGTAAAAAAAAGAACAGTCAAAATTTAGGTGCAAAACATGGGAGCGGAAAAAACAAAAACAAAACAAAAACAAAAAAACCCAAAAAACACACGTTTACCACTCTAACCTATTTCAGAAATGAGATCCCGGACAAGCCCCCAACCAATAAAAATCATTCCAAGTGTCAGTTATAGAAGCATTTGAGATAAGGTTGTAACTGCTTCAAATTCGAATTATTTATCCAGGGGTGAAAACAATAGACATAAATGGACAGTCTTAGGGTCATTTGTCTAACTGCAGTTTACTGTATCATCTGATTGTTGGTGCATAACCATCTTATGTAATCAGAATTACTATTAAGAAATGCAGACCATGTACAGATGTCTTCCCACGCGGGGCTCAGACCAATTCTACCACAGTTATGCAATTTGATAAAAATACCGTATTTATCAGCGTATAACACGCACTTTTTTCCCCTTAAAATCAGGGGAAAATCGCGGGTGCGTGTTATACGCCGATCCCCTGCGATCCTGAGCTGACAGATCTAAAAAAATCGCCGACCGCGATTTGAAAATGGCGCCGCCGGCGCTGAAATACACAGAGCCGACCTCGGCCACTTTCGGCTTCACTCGACGCCGCCCGAACCTAGCCGAGTGTACTCGGCTAGGTTCGGATAGCTCCGCTCACAGTCACGCCCATCCCGGGCGGGACTACGAGTGGAGCTGAAAGTGAACAAGAGCCGCCGAGAAGAGCCGAGGACCGGCTCTGTGTATTTCGGCGCCATTTTCAAATCGCGGTCGGCGATTTTGAAGCCCAGGATGGCAGGGGATCACATCGAAGGCTGCACTGGGGGAAGGCTGCACTGGGGGAAGGCTGCACTGGGGGAAGGCTGCACTGGGGGAAGGCTGCACTGGGGGAAGGCTGCACTGGGGGAAGGCTGCACTGGGGGAAGGCTGCACTGGGGGAAGGCTGCACTGGGGGAAGGCGGCACTGATGGGCATTTAAATGTAAGTTTTTTTTCCTTAAAATTCCCTCCTAAACTTGGGGTGCGTGTTATACGCCGATAAATACGGTACTTCTGTATGAAGTCCACAAATGCTCAATCCTTGTTAAAATGTGCGCTTCTTACACTGCAGGTAATATAATAATCTTTTATGAATATAGATGTGCTGATCATTTTTGCACTTGAATGCCTCCTGGTCCTCATACATGCCAACACTACAACTGTCTGGTTAGATGGCAGAAAATGAACTTTCTTCATATGACCAGAAGCTTTGTCACTGTTGTGGAAATTTTTATTAATGTATGTTGTCAGATGTCCCCCAGTGTCAGTTTTGCTGTAATACGCTCATGTGAGGGTATTCGCACATACAGACGTTGGTGGAAGACCATTGGCTGCGGAAGCCTTCCCGTGGACACGGCGGATCTGTTTGCTCTTTTAAGGATGTCTGTTTATGCCTCACCAAGGGACTGGCCACTCCATGGCGACCGCATTTCAACTCCTAAGTAAGCAGGTCTGCGTACTTTGGGAACCATAGCATAACCATACAAAATTATGGCCCACTGGGCCATAGTATAGTATGGCTCGCATCACTGGTAACAGTGGGAGTGTGCACACGGTTGTGTTCAAAGCCATGTGCTTGCCGCATGGTTTTGCACACCACCGCCTGCACACGTCACTACTGTATTTCTATTTGAATGTATACATATCTGTGATTGGTTCTGTATTTAACCCTGTTGGAAGGGTTTCTGTATTGTCATTTCCTGTGTTAAATCCTTATATGGTCATAACCTGTGAGGTCACTTCCCATGTAAGAAAGGATTGGCTGCTGGAACCATCACTTCCTGTTTGTGAAAGTTTTTGTGTGAATAAAAGGGCTTACAGGCTAGTGCGAGGGAGCCATGCGGAGATGAGGACGTAATAATGTGGTAATGTCTGTTTACTGGGGAATGGGGAACCAGAGGGGAGACATACGATCAAAAAGGTACGTTATATCATTAAGACGGAAATGGGTGCTTATTAGCACAAGAGATATGGCTGTGTCCATAGCATACAGCCATCTTTCCACCACAGTCACTCACTGTTCTTTGGCGAGAGACCTTCCTACTTCATCCAAATCTTTTGCCTTTTACATACAGAGGACGTGAACTCAAAAGGATGATTTACAACGGACCTCACTGTACTTTCCAACTTTAATTTTACTGTGTTTTACTTTTTACTGTGTTATATTCAAATGCATTACAATATTATTGTTCAGTTATATGCCGACATCTAATGGTGGCTTTGTGCCTCAACAACTTGTTTACTAATTGTGATTGTGGCCTCTTTCTCTGGTTCTCCCCTCCCGTTTAGTTCTTGTTAGTCCTAGATAGACCCTCCATGTTCCCTCAGTCAGTGTTTGTTATTTACAGAGATAGGGCTTCAGATAGTCAAGTCATTGTGTTCTTACAATTTAAAAAGGACTGAAAAAAACATCCTCTGCACTTATCTGAAGTAAAATTGCATTGGATTCAACTTGTGTCCAATTAAAGAGTTAAGTTGTCTGCAAATGGTGCCAAGTCAGCAGGTGGCCATACTGTCGGGACAGACTGGGTTTATATAGAGATAGGTCAATGCATAAAGCAGCATTTGAAATAGATCATCATCTAGAAATCTTAAGCCCAAGCAAAAATAAGATTTTCCATTTGTGAATAAAACATTTACCAAAACCCAGGCATCTGAAAATGAACCGTCTTCACACAACTGCCAACGCATTTCTGCCTACATAGTCTTAGTCATAGCTAGCGGCAGCACAGAAAGTTTTGGTAAAATAATCTTCCACCAAAGGCCTTATATACGAGGGGTGTGTGAAAATAAAACCAACAAATATACAGTGCCTTAAAAAAGTATTCATACCCCTTGAAAATTTTGTCACGTTACAACCAAAAACGTAAACGTATTTTATTGGGATTTTGTGTGATAGACCAACACAAAAGTGGCACATAATTGTGAAGTGGAAGAAAAACGATAAATGGTTTTCACATCTAGAGAGGGACATTTTTGCCGATTCTTCTTCGCAAAATAGCTCAAGCTCTGTCAGATTGGATGGAGAGCGTCTGAACAGCAATTTTCAAGTCTTGCCACAGATTCTCAATTGGTTTTTGGTCTGGCCTATTCTAACACATGAATATGCTTTGATCAAAACCATTCCATTGTAACGCTGGCTGCTGGAAGGTGAACTTCCGTCCCAGTCTCAAGTCTTTTGCGGACTAACAGGTTTTCTTCTAAGATCGCCCTGTGTTTGGCTCCATCCATCTTCCTATCAACTCTGACCAGCTTTCCTGTTGAAGAAGAGCATCCCCGCAACATGATGCTGCCACCACCATGTTTCACGGTGGGGATGGTGCGTTTAGGGTGATGTGGAGTGTTAGTTTTCCCCCACACATAGCGTTTTGCTTTTAGGCCAAAAAGTTCAAAAGTTCAAAAAGACCAGAGCACCTTCTTCCTCGTGTTTGCTGTGTCCCCCACATGGCTTCTCGGCAACTGCAAACAGGACTTATGTCTTTCTTCTTGCCACTCCTCCAAAAGGGTCAGATTTGTCGAGTGCACCACTAATAGTTGTCCTCCCACCTGAGCTGTGGATCTCTGCAGCTCCTCCAGAGTTACCATGGACCTCTTGGCTGCTTCTCTGATGAATGCTCTCCTTGCCCGTCCGGTCAGTTTAGGTGGACGGCCATGTCTTGGTAGGTTTGCAGTTGTGCCATACTCTTTCCATTTTCCGATGGTGGATTGAACAGAGGTCCGTGAGATGTTCAAAGCTTGGGATATTTTTTTTTATAACCTAACCCTGCTTTAAACTTCTCCACAACTTTACCCCTGACCTGTCTTGGTGTGTTCCTTGGCCTTCATGATGCTGCTTGTTCATTAAGGTTCTCTAACAAACCTCTGAGGGCTTCACAGAACAGCTATATTTATACTGAGATTAAATTACACACAGGTGGACTCTATTTACTAATTAGGTGACTTATAAAGGAAATTGGTTCATCTAGATTTTAGTTAGGGGTACAAATGCATGTCACACTTTTCAGATATTTGTAAAAAAAAAAAAAAAAAAAAAAAGGAAAAAAGCAATTTATCATGTTCCTTCCACTTCAGTTAATGTGCCACTTTGTGTTGGTCTATCACATAAAATCCCAATAAAATACATTTACGTTTTTAATTGTAACGTGACAAAACGCGGAAAATTTCAAGGGGTATGAATACTTTTTCAAGGCACTGTAGCCATTTAAATACTGTACAGCACTACCCCCATATTGCAGCTGTCCCACAATGGCTCCAAGATAAGAAATCACTCCTCAGTCTACCCTGCCAGCGCTCAATGGAGCTCCGGACTAGGGTGGTGGGCAGGAATGGCTGGCAATCCGGCAGCTGGATCCCGACAATATGATCCAGATCCTTCCAGAGCCTGGAGTAGCTGTGCCACGTCAACTGATAGCGGGCAACTAGTCACAGGAGAGCAAAAGTAGGTGCACTCCTGTGACCCGCAACAGATGTATGGTCAAAAAAGGTTTTGGGCATCCTTCTCTTTTAGCTCATTAAAGTAGTAGAGCATCAGATTCCTATGAAGTCTGTCGTCTGACAGAGGTCTCCAAACTCTCTAATCACAAGGCCAGTTTAGGGTCCTTCAGACTTAAAGGGGGGCCAGACTGTGGCGACAGAATAGAAAAGGTCCCAACGTCATTGGGAATAAACAATGCCCCATAGTTGGTATCAGTGGGAGGAATGCCATCATTGGGAGGAATTGTGTCCCATCGTTTGCGCCATTGGGAGGAATTGTGCCCTTCAATAGTATCAGTGGGGGAATTATGGCCCAGTGTTGGCATCAGTGGATTAAAAAATGGCACCCCAAGGGTTAGATAAAAGCAAGAAAAGGGCCGCAGTTTGGAGACCACTGCTCTGATATCACAAAACTACATAACTACACAATTTCCATGACTTCTTTGATGGAGAAAAAGCTGCATCTGAGCACCTGCACTACAAGGATCTCCCTGCTGCTGATTCATGCATTTTCTTCAACTTCTCTTGTTGCTGCTCCATCATCATTACCACACCAGTAAATAGGGACAGGTTTGACACGAGGAAGCAAAGCTCTGCACCTCTACTAAGGTAGTCTGCACCACAGTGCCATAGTTTTGCTTTAAGGACAAGTCCTTTTCAATATGTAAAAACATACAAAATAAATACCGTATTTATCGGCGTATAACACGCACTTTTTTCCCCTTAAAATCAGGGGAAAATCGTGGGTTATACGCCGATCTCCGCTGATTTTTTGCGATCGCGCCGACATACACATCCGAGTGTACAGATTTAAATATGGCGCCGGCGGACTCAGCGAAGGGCGGAGCCGAGATACGCAAAGCTGAGTGTACTCGGCTCTTTTCGGCTCCGCTCACAGTCCCGCCAGTGGGCAGGACTGTGAGCGGCGCCGAAAAGAGGCGAGTACATTCGGCTATGTGTATCTCTGCTCCGCCGAGTCCCTCCGTGGCGCCATATTTAAATCTGTACACTTGGATGTGTATGTCGGCGCGATCGCAAAAAATCAGTGGAGATCGGCGGGGATTGCAAGGCTACACTGGGGCAGGCTGCACTGACATGGCTGCAAGGCTGCACTGGGGCAAGGCTGCACTGACAAGGCTGCACTGACAAGGCTGCACTGACAAGGCTGCACTGACAAGGCTGCACTGACAAGGCTGCACTGACAAGGCTGCACTGACAAGGCTTCAATGACATTGACAAGGTTGCATTGATGGGCATTTAAATGTAAGTTTTTTTCCCTTAAACTTCCCTCCTAAAAGTTTTTTTCCTTGAAATTGCCTCCTAAACTTGGGGTGCATGTTATACGCCGGCGCGTGTTATACGCCGATAAATACGGTAAATAAAAATGACAAAGACTGAAGGCACACGGGTATTGAGTGCTGGCAATACCTCAATATGAAAACACAGGATGTATCCCATGGGCTGCTTAACTGCTTCAGATCCGGGCCATTGCCAAATGACGGCAACAGCGCGGATCTAAATTGCCGGGACTACGTCCATTGACGTCGTCCCGTGCACGAGCGGCCTGCGCGCCCCCTGCAGGGCGCGCGCGGCGCGCTCGGTGATCAGCGAGTCTATGAGACTCGCCTGATCACAGATCAGAGTAAGGGGTTGGTCCCAACCCCTTACCACATGATCAGCTGTCAGCCAATGACAGCTGATCATGTGATGTAAACAGAGCCGGTAATCGGCTATTTTTCCTCCTCGCGCTGACAGCGTGAGGAGGAAAAAAAAACCCGATCACCGGCGGCCGTGATCGGGACATCAGTCCCGATCACGGCGATCATCTGTCACAAAGCAATAGGCAGCAGTGCTGCCTACCAGTGCCCACCAGATTAACCCATCAGTGCCCACAGTGCCATCAATCAGCGCCACCCATCAGTGCCCACAGTGCCACCCATCAGTGCCCACAGTGCCACCCATCAGCCCCCACATCAGTGCCACCCATCAGCACCCACATCAGTGCAACCTATCAGTGCCCATCAGTGTCACCTACCAGTGCCCATAAATGCCCATCAGTGCCACCCATCAGTGCCCCCCATCAGTGCCCCCCCATCAGTGCCCCCCCATCAGTGCCCCCTATCTGTGCCACCTATCCGTGCCACCTATCCGTGCCACCTATCCGTGCCACCTATCCGTGCCACCTATCCGTGCCACCTATCCGTGCCACCTATCCGTGCCACCTATCCGTGCCACCTATCCGTGCCACCTATCCGTGCCACCTATCCGTGCCACCTATCCGTGCCGCCCATCAGTGCCGCCTTATCTGTGCCCATCAGTACCGCCTTATCTGTGCCCATCAGTACCGCCTTATCTGTGCCCATCAGTGCCGCCTTAACTGTGCCTATCAGTGCCGCCTTAACTGTGCCTATCAGTGCCGCCTTATCTGTGCCTATCTGTGCCGCCTTATCTGTGCCTATCTGTGCCCATCAGTGCAGCCTATCAGTGCCCACCAGTGCCGCCTCATCAGCGCATATCAATGAAGGAGAAAAATTACCTGTTTGCAAAATTTTATAACAAACTATTAAACATGATTTTTTTTTTTTTTCAAAATTTTCCATCTTTTTTTGTTTGTTTAGCAAAAAATAAAAACCCCAGCTGTGATTAAATACCACCAAAAGAAAGCTCTATTTGTGGGAAAAAAATGATAAAAATTTCATTTGGGTACAGTGTTGTATGACCGCGCAATTGTCATTCAAAGTGCGACAGCGCTGGAAGCTCAAAATTGGTCTGGGCAGGAGGGGGGTTTAAGTGCCCAGTAAGCAAGTGGTTAAAGCAAACCCGATATAGTAATGTGTGGCAGTCTCAGCCCGGGGTCTTGCCAGGCCACACCAACGCGTTTTGCTCAGCCCCTTTGGAGCTCAATTATGGGGTTCCCCACAATTAAGCTCCAAGGGGTGGAGCGAAACGCACTGGTGCATGGCCTGACGGGAGCCCGGCCTGAGACTGCCACACATTACTATAGCGGGCTTGCTTTAATGAGCGGGCCCATGGGATACATTCTTTGTTTCACATTGATGTTTGGACCCGAGACAAGCGACTTCCCCAGCTAGCACTTACAGCAAAGGGCACAGGACTAGAACACCCTTACAGCCTAAGCAGCACACATAATCCTCCATTTGGTTCACAATACTGCATTATGTTGCATTGTGTGCAGTTACCTGTGGCATTTCAGAAGCTTTGAATCCTACGGGCATGGTCATGTTCCATATCACCAGACATTCGGGGCTCAGAACCTCGGTGAGCCGATTGAAGAGGCAGTCCAGGTTTTTTTTGTAGACTTCCAGTGGCTTGTAGGTATACCTGCAGATGAGATCTGTCTGAACAATGCGTTCCATGAGAACTTATTCACCTCTAATACATAGTTATCCAGTTCTAGCGCTTTCCCAGTGCTAATAGAAAGCAGGTCGCTTTTCATGTCTGCTTTCATGACTCAAGGAATTCTCAAATCTTATCTCAAGGACAGGTCCAGGTGAAGAAGGAGGAGAAGGAGGAGAAGGAGAAGGAGGAGGAGAAGAAGGAGGAGGAGGAGGAGAAGGAGGAGGAGGAGGAGAAGAAGAAGAAGAAGAAGAAGGAGGAGAAGAAGAAGAAGGAGAAGAAGAAGGAGTAGGTGGAGAAGAAGAAGGAGGAGAAGAAGGAGAAGGAGAAAAAGAAGGAGAAGGAGAAGGTGGAGAAGAAGAAGAAGGAGGAGAAGGAGAAGGAGAAAAAGAAGGAGGAGAAGGAGAAGGAGAAAAAGAAGGAGGAGAAGGAGAAGGAGAAAAAGAAGGAGGAGAAGGAGAAGGAGAAAAAGAAGGAGGAGAAGGAGAAGGTGGAGAAGGAGGAGGAGGAGGAGGAGGAGGAGGAGGAGGAGGAGGAGGAGGAGGAGGAGGAGAAGAAGGAGGAGAAGAAGGAGAAGAAGGAGGAGAAGAAGGAGGAGGAGAAGGTGGAGAAGGAGAAGGTGGAGAAGGAGAAGGTGGAGAAGGAGAAGAAGGAGAAGGAGAAGAAGGAGAAGGAGAAGAAGGAAAAGGAGAAGGAGAAGAAGGAAAAAGGAGAAGGAGAAGAAGGAAAAGGAGAAGGAGAAGGAGAAGGAGAAGGAGAAGGAGAAGTCTAGGCCTAAAGTCATTATTGAGAAAAGAAATCTAGAATGAAACCAAAAAGTTTTGGCAGTGCTACCTTAAGGGTCAAATTTGGTCTCCCATTCCCTTCTACAGCATTTTCAGTTTTGAGCGCACCCAGTGACCCTGGAAAAAAGATAAAAGTACCGTTTAGCACGGCAAATTGCTGGGCAGGGGAGAGTGGACCTGCACAGCATCTGAGGTCTCGCGGGGGCTTAACCGATATGAAAGGGGTGGGAAACCTCCCAGGGTCTTTAGTAGAGGCCAAACGACAGGCGAAAATGTACGTTTACCTACCCGTCACACTTTTGCTTCAAAAAACTATAGAAACATACGTGAAGCTGCCATGTTGAGGCCCTAAAATGCCACGACAGGACAAATAAACCCCCCCAATAGACCCCTCTTTGGAAAGTATATATCTCTGTGGTGCCTGTTCTGGTAGCTCACTTGTGGTTGGAAACTACTACCCCTGTACTCTTCACTGGACCAAACCAACCCTCGTGTGACGCTGCTCATGACCACTTAAGGACCCTGAGATGGATGTGAGTGGCAGCATTCATGTCACAAGAAAATGACTTGGGCATTGCAGTCTGGACCCTTGCATACTACAGAGCAGAATAAAGAAGACCTAGGACAGTGATGGCGAACCTTGGCACCCCAGATGTTTTGGAACTACATTTCCCATGATGCTCATGCACTCTTGAATGTGGTTGAGCATCATGGGAAATGTAGTTCCAAAACATCTGGGGTGCCAAGGTTCGCCATCACTGACCTAGGACCTAGTGTGTCACCTGACCAGAGTTTTACGCAAAAGGGACGCATTTAGGTACATAAATAAAAAATATATAGATATAGATCTATATCTATATTTTTTTATATTCAATTTTTTTTTCCCTTATTAAAAACAGTAAGGGTGAAGTGCGAAAAAGTATTTTTTGTTGCTTCTCGAGATAAGCAATAAAAACAGAAAATGTTACCACTTGACCTCCAGAAGGTTTTATCCCTTCATGACCAGGACATTTTTTTTGCTATTTTTCGGCACTGTGCTACTTTAACCACTTCAGCCCTGGAAGATTTTACCCCCTTCCTGACCAGAGCACTTTTTGCGATTCGGCACTGCGTTGCTTTAACTGACAATTGCGCGGTCGTGCGACGTTGCACCCAAACAAAATTGACGTCCTTTTTTTCCCACACAAATAGAGCTTTCTTTTGGTGGTATTTGATCTCCTCTGTGGTTTTTATTTTTTGTGATATTAACAGAAAAAGAGCGACAATTTTGAAAAAAAAAAAAAAGAAAAAACACAACACCACACTTTTTTTTTTTTTACTTTTTGCTATAATAAATATCCCCCAAAAATATATAAAAAACACCTTACCTTAGTTTAGGTCGATATGTATTACTCTACATATTTTTAGTAAAAAAAAAAAAAAAAAAAAATCACAATAAGCGTATATTGATTGGTTTGCGCAAAAATTATAGCGTCTACAAACTAGGGGATAGTTTTATGGCATTTAAATTTTTATTTTTTATTAGTAATGGTGGCGATCTTTTTATCAGGACTGCGACATTATGGTGGACACATTGGACACTTATGGGACCATTAGTGGCGGCACAGTGGTGTAGTGGGTAGCACTCTTGCCTAGCAGTAAAAAGGTTTGAATCCCAACCACGACACTACCTGCCTGGAGTTTGCATGTTCTCCTTGCGTTTCCTCCGGGTACTCCGGTTTCCTCCCAAACGCCAAAGACATGTTGGTAGGTTAATCGGATCCTGTCCAAAACTGGCCCTAGTATATGAATGTGAGTTGGGGACTTTGGATTGTGGGCTCCTTGAGGGTAGGGACCGATGTGAGTGTGTGATGTATGTGTGGAGCGCTGCGTAAAATTGACGGCACTATATGGGTACCTTAAATAAATAGGGATAATTGTAGACACACACCCACACTCACTCAGGTTGACCTGGATGGACTGGTGTCTTTATTCAACCTTACTATGTAACAATGTAACTATTGTCATTTATACAGCGATCAGTGCTATAAAAATGCACTGATTACTGTGTAAATGACACTGGCAGGGAAGGGGTTAAACACTAGGGGGCGGTGAAGGGGTTAAGTGTGTCCGAGGGAGTGATTCTAACCGTGGGGGGGGGGGGGGGGGGGGGGCTTCAACACACATGCTTGGTTTACAAAAGCATCTCCCCGTTCTACCTCTCCGTGACACGATTGCGGGGCACCTGGCGGACATAGGGTCTGCGGGACCCGCGGTCATGGAGACCGCGGCGGGCGCCGCCAGCACCGCTTCTTGAAGGGGACGTACCTGTAAGCCCTTTTGCCCACCAGTGCCATTCTGCCGGCGTAAATCGGAGTACGTTGGTCGGCAAAAGCGGTTAATCGGCAATTTTGCGGTCATGCAACACTGTATCCAAATGAAATTTATATATTTTTTTTCTTTTTGGTGGCATTTGCTAACCACTGAGTTTTATTTTTTTTGCTATATAAACAAATACTGTATATACTAAAGTATAAGTCGTTCCGAGTATAAGTCGAGGCCCTAATTTACCACAAAAAAATGGGAAAAACCCGAGTATAAGACGAGGGTGAGAAATGCACAGCTACTGTAAGTGGAAAAGAGGGTCAACAATGCCCATTTGCAGCATCACTGTGCCCATTTACATGCCTCACTGTGCCCATTTGCAGCCATAAGTCCCCTAAACTTCAAACTCGGTAGTTAAGGGTTCCTAGATGCCCCCTAGCTGCAGCCAAAATTTGGGGTCTCTGAACCCAAAGGGTCCCGAAATGACATTGCTGCAGATGGACACAGTTGACCGAATTTGGGGCCCCGTATTTCGGGGCCACTTAGTGCTAAGAACCCCAAATTTGGTGTGCAAACCCAGTGGAACTAGCACCATAAAATTTCCAAAGCTGGGGTTTCTAGCACCAAGTGGCCCCGAGATACAGGGCCCCAAAAATCAGTTCAGAAAATGTCAAGCACTTTTGCATACCAAATTTGGGGTATCTAGCACCATGTGGCCCTGAGATATGGGGCCCCAAAATCGGTTCAGAAAATGTCAAGCACTTTTCTGCAGCAGAGAATGACATTTTCCGAACCGATTTTGGGGCCCCGTATCTCGGGGCCACTTAGTGCTAGGAACCCCAGCTTTGGATATGTTGTGGTGCCAGTTCCACTGGGTTTGCACACTGAATTTGGGGTTCCTAGCATTAAGTGGCCCTGAGATACGGGGCCCCAAAATTGGTTCGGAAAATGAAATTTTTTGCTGCAGAAAAGTGCTTGACTCGAGTATAAGTCGAGGGGGGCACTTTCAGCACAAAAAAATGTGCTGAAAAATTCGACTTATGCTCGAGTATATACGGTATACCGAAAATTGTGAAAAAAAAATTTTTTTTTCCTCGGTTTTGAAATTTTGGAACACAAATAATCTTTCTTCATAAAATTTAGGCCAAAATGTATTCCGCTACATTTCTTTGGTTAAAAAGAACTCAAATCAGTGTACAGTAAGAGCCCTTTCACACTGGGGCGGGCGGCGGCGGTAAAACGCCGCTATTATTAGCGGCGTTTTATCATCGGTATTCAGCCGCTAGCGGGGGGCGGTTTTACCCCCCCGCTAGCGGCCGAAAAAGGGTTAAATACCATCGCAAAGCGCCTCTGGCGGTATAGCCGCGCCGTCCCATTGATTTCAATGGGCAGGAGCGGTATATACACTCCGCTCCTTCACCGCTCCGAAGATGCTGCTGGCAGGACTTTTTTTACCGTCCTGCCAGCGCATTGCTCCAGTGTGAAAGCCCTCGGGGATTTCACACTGGAATTAAGGCAGCGGCACTTTCGGGTCGGTTTGCAGGCGCTATTAGCGCAATAGCGCCTGCAAACCGCCCCAGTGTGAAAGGGCTCTAAAACCTTGGTTTGAGCGTAACTTTGCAAGACAAGCAACATTATTTTTTAACAATTTTGACTTGATATACAAACTATGTCTTAATATACAAGTAGTCTCATGTCACAACTGAGTATAAAAAAAAGAGAGGCGCCTTAGAGTAGCAATACGGTTACATTTAATGAAGGTACAACATTTAGGAACATATTACTACACTTAGAGGAGCCTCTCTTCTCTTTTATACTCTGGAGCTCCTGCTGGATTTTGCTTCTAATCCCCTTGTGGGGGCTTCCATTTGTGGATGGACATTTTATGGTTACACAACCTGGTCACATTACTATAATCTTTTTATATGGACTATAAACTGAAGGACTTATGAATAAATGGATGTGGGACGAATCATTTGAGTTTCCATTATTTCTTATGGGGAAATTCGCTTTGACATTCAAGTGCTTTGGATTACAAGCATGTTTCTTGAACGAATTATGCTCACAATCCAAGGTTTTACTGGTTTATTTAGCCTTTGTGAAAGTCAAAGTCCACAAACTATGGTATATAATCTAACAATCCTGATGTACTGATGGCCCATCTCTCCATTTCTTGAGGCCCCAAAATGTCAGGACATTACAAATACCCCCAAAATGACCCCTTTTGGAAAGTAGACAGTCAAAAAAAAAAAAAAAAAAAACTCGGCAAGCCTCTTAAATACTGTATATACTTGAGTATAAGCCGAGTTTTTCAGCACATTATTTTTGTGCTGAAAGTGCCCCCCTCGGCTTATACTCAAGTCAAGCACTTTTCTGGTGCAAAGAATGACATTTCCCGAACCGACTTTGGGGCCCCGTATCTCGGGGCCACTTGGTGCTAGGAACCCCAAATTTGGTATGCAAACCCAGTGGAACTGGTACCACAACATATCCAAAGCTGAAGTTCCTAGCACTAAGTGGCCCCGAGATACGGGGCCCCAAATTCGGTTTGGAAAATGTCATACTCTGCTGCAGAAAAGTGCTTGACATTTTCTGAACCGATTTTGGGGCTCCATATCTCAGGGCCACTTGGTGCTAGGAACCCCAAATTTGGTGTGCATCTCCACTACAACATATCCACAGTTGGGGTTCCTAGCACCAAGTGGCCCCGAGATATGGGGCCCCAATGTCGGTTCGGAAAATGTCATTCTCTGCTGCAGAAAAGCGCTTGACATTTTCCGAAAGGACTGTGGGGGCCCCAGTATCTCGGGGCCACTTGGTGCTAGGAACTCCAGCTTTAGATATGTCGTAGTGCTAGTTCCACCGGGTTTGCACACCAAATTTGGGGTTCCTAGCACTAAGTCGCCCCGAGATACGGGGCCCCAAAGTCGGTCAACTGTGTCCATCTGCAGCAATGTCATTTCGGGATCCTTTGGGTCCAGAGACCCCAAATTTTGGCTGCAGCTAGGGGGCATCTAGGAACCCTTAACTACCGAGTTTGGGCACAGTGAGGCTGCAAATGGGCATTGTTGACCCTCTTTTTCACTTACAGTAGCTGCACATTTTCTCACCCTAGGCTTATACTCGAGTCATTACGTTTTCCCAGTTTTTTGTGGTAAAATTAGGTGCCTCGGCTTATATTCGGGTTGACTTATACTTGAGTATATACGGTACCTTGAAGTTTTAGTTTACTGCTTTTTTTTTTTTTACATATTGTCACCAGTGCAGTACAGTGTCATCATATGAGTGGAGTGGTGGTGATCAGGGACACTGACTGGCTACAGTATGTGTAATATAAAAAAAAAAAAAAAAAAAGAAATCAGGGATTTTTTTCTCACACCATTATTGCTTATAACACTGATGATCACGGTTATAAGCAATAGCTTTAGCTGTCGTGAATTGGCTACAACTAATCACATGGTACAAGGTGTAGGGATTGGCCCAGGTATCGTGTGATAGCTGTGGGTCAATCACAACATCTCAATAGTAAGCAAAACAGTCAAGAATGGAAGCCATTCATGACTGTTTTGTTTACATTGTAATCATGCGATTGCTACGACCAATCATAGCGATCACAGGATACACTGGGTGGGTACCAATAACCATGATCTGGTGGACACAGCGGTCACAGGTTCGCGCCGATGTGCCCGAGGGGGCGCGCCAGTGAGCATGCGCTCAGCGACGTACCAGTATGTTGCTGAGCCTGCAGCTTCCGCCTGCTAGCAATAGATCTACTGTTAATGGGCAGTAGGTGGGTAACCACTTGCCGCCAAGCGTACGCAGATACGCGGCCTCGGCTTCTGGGGGTTATATACGAGATGATGCCTGCAGCTGCAGGCATCATCCCGGTACCGTTCTTTTTTTAGAGCGGGTGATCGGCTATCCAGGGTTAACAAACGATGCGGCTAAAACCCTCCTGCCGCTCACAACGTCACTTCCTGTTTACTCGGCTGCCAATGGCGCCGGTTTTAAAAAAATATACAGTATTCAGAATCGTCGTTTTCGGTGATCTGAATACTTTGAAGTGCAAAGGAAGGATTGGGGTCTTTTAGACCTCTGATCCCTCCATAAAGAGTACCTGTCACCACCTATTACTGTCACAAGGGAGGTTTACATTCCCTGTGACAGCAATAAAAGTGATCAAAAAATTTTATATTTAAAAAAACACAATGTAAAAAACTAAAAGTAAATTAAATTTAAGAAAAAAAAAAAAAAAAAAAAAAAAAAAGTAAAGCTTTCCTAGTCCCCACGAGCTCGCGCAGCAAAAAAAAAAAAAAAAAAAAAAAAAAAACGCATACGGAAGTCGCGCCCGCATATGTAAACGGTGTTCAAATCACACATGTGAGGTATCGCCGCGATCGTCGGAGCGAGAGCAATAATTCTAGCACTAGACCTCCTCTGTAACTCTAACCTGGTAACTGTTTTTTTTCTTAAATGACGCCTATGGAGATTTTTTAGGTACCGTAGTTTGTCGCCATTCCACGAGTGTGTGCAATTTTAAAGCGTGACACATTTGGTATCTATTTACTCGGCATAACATCATCTTTCACATTATACAAAAAAATTGGGTTAACTTTACTGTTTTTTTTTTTTTTTTTAATTCATGAAAGTGTCTTTCCCCAAAAAGTTGCGTTTAAAAGACTGCTGCACAAATACCGTGTGACATAAAATATTCCAACAATCACCATTTTATTCTCTAGATCAGTGGTTCTCAACTCCAGTCCTCGGGACCCACCAACAGGCCAGATTTTAAGTATTACCTTGGGGGAGTTGCAGACTAGAATACTGCAATCACTGAGCAGCAAGTGATATTACCTGTGATCTATTTCAGCTATCTTGCAAACCTGGCCTGTTGGTGGGTCCTGAGGACTGGAGTTGTGAACCACTGCTCTAGATCCTCTGCTAAAAAAATTATATATGAATATATATATATATATATATATATATATATATATATATATATATATATATATATATTAAATAAAATGTTTGGGGGCTCTGGGTAATTTTCTAGCAAAAAATACAGATTTTAACTTGTAAACACCAAATGTCAGAAATAGGCTTAGGAGTGAAAGGGTTAAGCAGAAATTACTTTACGTAGACATGTTGGGCCACACAAATCACCCCCCCAATGTTACCTCTCACTTGCTATAAAGTTACATTTACAGTGATTACTGGGGAAGAGGAGACTGAGGGAATGCTTTTTCCAAGCTGCGGCAGACTGCCTAATTTCTCCTGATTCCACCTCCCAGACTGCTTTTTTTTTTTTTTTTGGGGGGGGAATGAAAAAAGTTAGAGAGGGGGAGAGAGAAATGCAGTCTTCCTGGGATAGAAAGGGAGTGTACCTGATAAGGTCCCAGATACAAGAGCTTATGATGACGACATCGGGCTTGGGTCCTTCTTTGAAGTCAGCCAACACACTCTCCATGTATGTCGAATATGCCCGAGTCAAGAAGTAGAACCGCATGAGGTGGTGGCCAGTACGGTACTGACGCACTTCCCGGTAGGTTATTCCATTGTGCATTTCGCAGAGAGATCCTCCTTCCACCAGAGTGTCATTGGCAAAGGTCATCTCCCCCTGAAAAGAAATAAAAAAAATAAAAAAATTTACTTTCAGCAAAACTGAAAGATTGTGTCCTGACCAGTTACAGCACGCAACCCCGACCCTACACAACTGTTCAATAAAGGGGATTGGACAGACATTACACACGAGGAACTTAAGGGGCTATGCATAAAAAAAAAAAAGAAGGCCTAGGGGCCACTAGCACATAAATCCAAATCTTTTATGGACTCTCACCTTGCTCCTCACTGCTAGATCAGCGCCTCTCAACCTTTTTTCACAGAGGATCCCTTGAAATATCTTTCCAGTCCCAGTGAACCCCTGCTAAGAATCTACAACTCATGACAACATTAGTGGGATGGTCGGTGGGAAGAATGCTCCTTACACTTGTGGTCACTGGAAAGAATTACCCCCTCACAACTAGCTAAAAAGATCAATGGTGTCAGTGGGAACTTAACGGAGGCAGAAATTACTCACTGCTCCAGAAATCCCTAGCAAACTCTGGAGGAACCCTAGGGTTCCATGGAACCATGTGCTAGATTAAGCCCTTGTTGCAGGGCTTCAATTAGATCCAACCTCAGATGCAGGAACCTCAAATCTTCACGTCCTGTAGTCCCAGGTCCTCAAACCACAAGCAATCACACTACAATCCAGCCAATGGTCACTAAGGAATAGCTTCTCTGACATCCGATGATCCCCGAAAAGGAAGGCTTCTCCTTTTAAAAGTTATCCTTTGAAAGTGTTGGCTTGAAAGAACCTGGTAGCAGGATGACCAAGAGTTTTACCCCAAAGTGATCCCCATAACGAAGGTTTCTCCTTTTCAAAAGGTTATACTTTGAAAGCGTTGGGTTGAAAGAACCTGGTAGCAGGATCATGGTATGACCAAGTGGTTTACCCTTAGTGATCTCCATAATGAAGGCTTCTCCTTTTCGAAAGTTATCTTTTCAAAGCGTTGGACTGAAGGAACCTGCTATCGGGACCGCATGATGACCAAAAGGTTTATCCTTACTGATCCCCATGATGGTTTCTCCTTTTGAAGGTTATTCTTTGAAAGCGTTCGGTTGAAGGAACCTGGTAGCAGGATCAACCCATAATGTAGGTTTCTCCTTTTTGAAGGTTATCCTTTGAAAGCGCTGGGTTGAAGAAATCTGGTAGCAGGATCAACCAATAATGTAGGATTCTCTTTTCAAGGTTATCCTTTGAAAGCGTTGGATTGAAGGAACCTGGTAGCAGGATCATGGGATGACCAAGAGGTTTACCCTTAACCACATCCCGCCTGGCCTATAGCAGATTGACGGCCGGGAAGTGGTTCTGTTATCCTGACTGGGCGTCATATGATGTCCAGCAGGATAACGTGTCGGAGCTCGCAGCGATCGCAAATGTGGCGTGTCAGTCTGACACGCCGCATCTCCGATCATGATAAGGAGCCTGTCAGGCTTCTTACCATGTGATCAGCTGTGACCAATCACAGCTGATCATCGCGTGAACCAGGAAGTGTCGGTAAACGGCATTCCTTGGCTCGTGCTGACAGGGAGAGGTGGGGGTTTGTGGGACGGTCTGTGCTGATAATCAGCACAGCCCCCTCAGATGTGCCAATCAATGCCCCAATAATAAAGTCTGCCAGTGCCCATTACAGTGCCGCCCGTCAGTGCCCATCACAGCCGCATATCGGTGCCCATCAGTTCCGCCAGTGAAGGGGAAAACAAACTTTTATGACAAAACTAAGAAAAACTTATTTTTTTCCAAAAATTTTGACCTTTTTTTAGTTTAGCAAAAAATAAAAACCCCAGTGGTGATCAAATACCACCAAAAGAAAGCTCTATTTGTGGGAAGAAAATGCTAAAAATGTAGTTTCGGTACAGTGTTGTATGACCGCGCAATTTTTATTCAAAGTGCGACACCGCTGAAAGCTGTCCTGGGCAGGAAGGGGGGAAAGTGCCCGGTATTGAAGTAGTTAATGATCCCCATAATGAAGGTTTCTCGTTTTCGAAAGTTATCCTTTGAAAAGTGTTGGGTTGAACAGCGGGATCATGGGATGATCGAGAGGTTTACCCTGAAGTGACCCCTAGTGGAGCTGGCTCCTTGCAAGAAACCAACATGGGGCCATTTTTCCTAAGGGTTATGCTTTATAAATAAGACTGCATGTGAAGTACATTTGATTGCGTTTTATTCTATTATATTCAATTTTATAAAGAAAGTGGGTACTTTGCCATTATCCAGGGCCACAAGCCTCGGCCTTCTTCGAGGAGAAATGATAAAAAGATATAACCTATTTTTTAATGAAAAAGTACCAAAAAGATTTTTATGGATGGTTAGCAAAAGCTGTACAACACAGCTGAGGCATGGGGTAGGCAGAAGGGGCAGCTGCCCCGGGGGGCAGTGATGTGTGGAAGGGTGCACACCCTCCTCATTACGTATTAAGGTCCATAAAAATACCTATGCTGGAAAGCGGTGTGCTGCAGCCCACAGCTCCAACAGGTCTCCATCCAGTCTTTAGTGGTTACCTCAGGTTAGCGGGGGGGGGGGGCAGTATCTGCTCTACCTCCTGAGTCCAAAACTTGTTTCACCTCTACCATGCCCCACCATAAACTCACTTTGATCTGGCAGGGCCTGTGCTGCCGATCAAGGATAATGCAAAAGTACCATAAAAAAAAAAGTTTTGGTTTGCTGCACAAGGAGAAAGTGGTTTTCTTCAGGTCACTGAAAATAGTGGTGGAATCCACCTTAAATCTATGCAGCCAGCCAACAGTACTGACTGGACGGAGAAGGTATGGAGAGAGGAGGGACAGACTGTGCTGGGGAAAACCAATACGACCTAAAGACAGCTTGTGAGTCTTCAGACAACATCTGTGCAAGCTGGACTGCAAGGTGGTTACTTGCGGCTGGAGGATCTGAGACCATAAAAAAGGGAGTTAGGCGTGGAGAACCATCAAAGGCATCCTATGTTGAAGTTATTGGGGGGAAAGAAGCACCTACAATGTAGGAATGACTGAACACTGAAAGATACAAAAAAAAAAAAAAAAAAAAAAAAAGGACGAAGATCTAAAACCAATAAAATCCCATAAAGGGAGTACTCGTCAGGCCTCGTTCATATGGGGCTTGCATAACCGTATGCCCATGGAGGGTCGTGTTTACTGGAATGGTGCCTTTCATCTCCAAGCATGCAGTCCCATTGCCATCGATTGGGACACAGCCAGTGTTCCCCCGATGCGACACTGCAGGGGCACAGCATCCAAGATGTGTTTGGGGCCAAGCACCCACCCAACGTCACATTGGGGAGCAGCGGCTGGGTCCGTGCAGCCGCTGCTTCCCAACTGACAGCAATGGGGCTGCCTTCATGAGAGATGTATGGAACACCTGTGCGTTCCCACACAGATAGACACGGCCCTCCAAATTATGTACGCCCCATGTGAACGAGGCCTTAAAAAAAAAAGGAAGAAAATACTGGTGTGATCTCACCTTATTTCGGAGCTGGGCTTGTGTTAGAAAAGAGTCATTCTGCAGCAGACTCACAAGATCTTTGTAGACGGATCTTTGAACTGAAAACAAATATTTTTAGTCACTTTCTGTCCGGGACAATTTTTTTTGACAACAACAACAACAACAATAAAATTTTGAAAACACACCCCCAAAAGTACGTTTTCTGAAAGCTGAGGCCCTGGAGAATAAAGACGGTGGCTTTTGTAATTTATGTCACATTTGCGCAGCCGATTATCAAAACGCAAATTTTTAGTGCGCACAAACGTAATATAATGCGCAATTGTTTGTTAAAATGTAAGTCTGTGGGTGACGTCACCACCCAGGCTCTGCAGCCATTGTTGTCGATCTCTCCTCTACACTGAATCCGGGTTCTGGGGAGATCATGTGAATACACCGGAGCAAACCCCCCCCCCCCCCAACTTTATCAACTGTGTTTACTCTTTTTAAATCATACTCGCAACAGAAACGACCCAAATGACCCTGATCAAAAGTTTACATACCCTGGTGATTTTGGCCTGATAACATGCACACAAGTTGACACAAAGGGGTTTGAATGGCTATTAAATAGGTAACCATCCTCACCTGTGATCTGTTTGCTTGTAATTAGTGTGTGTGTATAAAAGGTCAATGAGTTTCTGGACTCCTGACAGACCCTTGCATCTTTCATCCAGTGCTGCACTGACGTTTCTGGATTCTGAGTCATTGGGGAAAGCAATAGAATTGTCAAAGGATCTTTTGGGAAAAAGATCATTGATGTTAAAGGGGGTAATACACGGTATTAAGAACTGGGGTATGTAAACTTTTGATCAGGGTCATTTGGGTAGTTTCTGTTGTGATTATGATATAAAAAGAGTAAACACAGTTGATGGATAATAAATGGCTTCAGCTAAACACTAACCATGAGTGAAAGAAAAAAGTTTTTGTGTTATTCATATTCTCTGAAAAATGGCCAAGAAATCATAAATCTTGCCAGGGTATGTAAACTTATGAGCAGAACCGTACAGCGACTTCAATGTGAGTTTTCAATGCACCTTTTATATTAAATATCGCAGTCCATACCCAGAGGCGCCTGTGTTTCTCTCTCTGCATATTTGGAGTTTTGCTTCCACTTCCCCTGCAAGGCTTGTCCTGACATAGTGGACTGATCTGCTACATAGAGCTGTAAAGCTCGAAGGACTTTTTATTGACTGGCGTTATATTTAAAACATCCACTAGGCTGCTCCACTACCCCATGTATTTTTCTTGTAAGGCTCCGTTCACACCTGGGCCTTTGTATTGCAGGCGATTTCAAAACGCTCTGTCAAATATCGCACAATTGTAACTTCAGGAGGTCATTCATTTCAATTGCACCTAAAAACGCATTGCGGTTCTGCCTGCGATTGTCATGTCACAAATCGCGCTGCAATCTGCATCACGCGAAGTTTGTCGCTCAATAGAAGCTCCTGCTCCTTTGTGCAGGACAAGCTTCGTGCGATGTGGATTGCGGCACGATTTGTCACGTGACGATCGCGGCAGAACCGCTTCACGTTTTTAGGGGCCATTGACATTAATGGGATTTTGCTTGTTAAGCTACAAAACACCCAAATGTGTGACCGGGGCCTAAGGCTGGGAGGTCTCCAACTTGTCCCTCTATCAGCTCTGCCGTCTGCCACCAGTTACAAGTTGTGCAGATACAAGATATTCCCCGCCGCAGTTCACAGCTGTGCTGAAGTGATAACCATATCAGTATTCAGTGTGATTGTTGCCTTTACCATCAGTGTAAAGATAACTGCATAGCAGAGTCCCTTTATATATGCAATGCCTGTGTACATCTCTCAAAGATAAAGCTCTCTGTAATGAATTGCAGGGGGTGGGGGGGGCGCGAACGTACTGCAGGAGCAGGGGGGGGGGGGCACTGGACTGCAGGAGGGGGAGGGGGGAAGCTAGCAGAATTTTGAATAGTCATCATCTCAGTACATTGTGGAGCAGAGCGACAAGTTTGCAGAAGCGGGGGGGTGGGGGGTTGGGGGCAACTGACTGCAAGAGCAGCGGGGGGGGGGCGGCGGCAACGAACTGCAGGAGCAGGGGGGGCGGCGGCAACAAACTGCAGGAGCAGGGGGGGGGCGGCGGCAACGAACTGCAGGAGCAGGGGGGGGGGCGGCGGCAACGAACTGCAGGAGCAGGGGGGGGCGGCGGCAACGAACTGCAGGAGCAGGGGGGGGCGGCGGCAACGAACTGCAGGAGCAGGGGGGGCGGCGGCAACGAACTGCAGGAGCAGGGGGGGCGGCGGCAACGAACTGCAGGAGCAGGGGGGGCGGCGGCAACGAACTGCAGGAGCAGGGGGGGGCGGCGGCAACGAACTGCAGGAGCAGGGGGGGGCGGCGGCAACGAACTGCAGGAGCGGGGGGGCGGCAACGAACTGCAGGAGCGGGGGGGGCGGCGGCAACGAACTGCAGGAGCAGGGGGGGGCGGCGGCAACGAACTGCAGGAGCAGGAGGGGGGCGGCGGCAACGAACTGCAGAAGAGGGGGCGGCGGCAACGAACTGCAGGAGCGGGGGGGCGGCGGCAACGAACTGCAGGAGCAGGGGGGGCGGCGGCAACGAACTGCAGGAGCAGGGGGGGCGGCGGCAACGAACTGCAGGAGCAGGGGGGGGCGGCGGCAACGAACTGCAGGAGCAGGGGGGCAGCGGCAACGAACTGCAGGAGCAGGGGGGCAGCGGCAACGAACTGCAGGAGCAGGGGGGGAGCGGCAACGATGTGCAGGAGCAGGGGGGGGCGGCGGCAACGAACTGCAGGAGCAGGGGGGGCGGCGGCAACGAACTGCAGGAGCAGGGGGGGGCGGCGGCAACGAACTGCAGGAGCGGGGGGGCGGCAACGAACTGCAGGAGCGGGGGGGGGCGGCGGCAACGAACTGCAGGAGCAGGGGGGGCGGCGGCAACGAACTGCAGGAGCAGGAGGGGGGCGGCGGCAACGAACTGCAGAAGAGGGGGCGGCGGCAACGAACTGCAGGAGCGGGGGGGCGGCGGCAACGAACTGCAGGAGCAGGGGGGGCGGCGGCAACGAACTGCAGGAGCAGGGGGGGCGGCGGCAACGAACTGCAGGAGCAGGGGGGGCGGCGGCAACGAACTGCAGGAGCAGGGGGGGGCGGCGGCAACGAACTGCAGGAGCAGGGGGGGGCGGCGGCAACAAACTGCAGGAGCAGGGGGGGGCGGCGGCAACGAACTGCAGGAGCAGGGGGGGGCGGCGGCAACGAACTGCAGGAGCAGGGGGGGGCGGCGGCAACGAACTGCAGGAGCAGGGGGGGGCGGCGGCAACGAACTGCAGGAGCAGGGGGGGCGGCGGCAACGAACTGCAGGAGCAGGGGGGGCGGCGGCAACAAACTGCAGGAGCAGGGGGGGCGGCGGCAACAAACTGCAGGAGCAGGGGGGACGGCGGCAACAAACTGCAGGAGCAGGGGGGACGGCGGCAACAAACTGCAGGAGCAGGGGGGGCGGCGGCAACAAACTGCAGGAGCAGGGGGGACGGCGGCAACAAACTGCAGGAGCAGGGGGGGCGGCGGCAACAAACTGCAGGAGCAGGGGGGGCGGCGGCAACGAACTGCAGGAGCAGGGGGGCAGCGGCAACGAACTGCAGGAGCAGGGGGGCAGCGGCAACGAACTGCAGGAGCAGGGGGGCAGCGGCAACGAACTGCAGGAGCAGGGGGGCAGCGGCAACGAACTGCAGGAGCAGGGGGGGCAGCGGCAACGAACTGCAGGAGCAGGGGGGGCAGCGGCAACGATGTGCAGGAGCAGGGGGGGGCGGCGGCAACGAACTGCAGGAGCGGCGGCAACGGACTGCAGGAGCGGGGGGCGGCAACGAACTGCAGGAGCGGGGGGGCGGCAACGAACTGCAGGAGCAGGGGGGACGGCAACGAACTGCAGGAGCAGGGGGGACGGCAACGAACTGCAGGAGCAGGGGGGACGGCGGCAACAAACTGCAGGAGCAGGGGGGACGGCGGCAACAAACTGCAGGAGCAGGGGGGGCGGCGGCAACAAACTGCAGGAGCAGGGGGGGCGGCGGCAACAAACTGCAGGAGCAGGGGGGGCGGCGGCAACAAACTGCAGGAGCAGGGGGGGCGGCGGCAACAAACTGCAGGAGCAGGGGGGGCGGCGGCAACAAACTGCAGGAGCAGGGGGGGCGGCGGCAACGAACTGCAGGAGCAGGGGGGGGTGGCGGCAACGAACTGCAGGAGCAGGGGGGGCGGCGGCAACGAACTGCAGGAGCAGGGGGGGGTGGCGGCAACGAACTGCAGGAGCGGGGGGGGGGCGGCGGCAACGAACTGCAGAAGAAGAGGGGGCGGCGGCAACGAACTGCAGGAGCGGGGGGGCGGCGGCAACGAACTGCAGGAGCAGGGGGGGCGGCGGCAACGAACTGCAGGAGCAGGGGGGGCGGCGGCAACGAACTGCAGGAGCAGGGGGGGGCGGCGGCAACGAACTGCAGGAGCAGGGGGGGCGGCGGCAACGAACTGCAGGAGCAGGGGGGGCGGCGGCAACGAACTGCAGGAGCAGGGGGGCGGCGGCAACAAACTGCAGGAGCAGGGGGGACGGCGGCAACAAACTGCAGGAGCAGGGGGGACGGCGGCAACAAACTGCAGGAGCAGGGGGGACGGCGGCAACAAACTGCAGGAGCAGGGGGGACGGCGGCAACAAACTGCAGGAGCAGGGGGGGCGGCGGCAACAAACTGCAGGAGCAGGGGGGGCGGCGGCAACAAACTGCAGGAGCAGGGGGGGGCGGCGGCAACAAACTGCAGGAGCAGGGGGGGCGGCGGCAACGAACTGCAGGAGCAGGGGGGGCGGCGGCAACGAACTGCAGGAGCAGGGGGGGCGGCGGCAACAAACTGCAGGAGCAGGGGGGGCGGCGGCAACAAACTGCAGGAGCAGGGGGGCGGCGGCAACAAACTGCAGGAGCAGGGGGGACGGCGGCAACAAACTGCAGGAGCAGGGGGGACGGCGGCAACAAACTGCAGGAGCAGGGGGGACGGCGGCAACAAACTGCAGGAGCAGGGGGGGCGGCGGCAACAAACTGCAGGAGCAGGGGGGGCGGCGGCAACAAACTGCAGGAGCAGGGGGGGCGGCGGCAACGAACTGCAGGAGCAGGGGGGCAGCGGCAACGAACTGCAGGAGCAGGGGGGCAGCGGCAACGAACTGCAGGAGCAGGGGGGGCAGCGGCAACGATGTGCAGGAGCAGGGGGGGGCGGCGGCAACGAACTGCAGGAGCGGCGGCAACGGACTGCAGGAGCGGGGGCGGCAACGAACTGCAGGAGCGGGGGCGGCAACGAACTGCAGGAGCGGGGGGGCGGCAACGAACTGCAGGAGCGGGGGGGCGGCAACGAACTGCAGGAGCAGGGGGGACGGCAACGAACTGCAGGAGCAGGGGGGGCGGCGGCAACAAACTGCAGGAGCAGGGGGGACGGCGGCAACAAACTGCAGGAGCAGGGGGGGCGGCGGCAACAAACTGCAGGAGCAGGGGGGGGGGGGCGGCAACAAACTGCAGGAGCAGGGGGGGCGGCGGCAACAAACTGCAGGAGCAGGGGGGGCGGCGGCAACAAACTGCAGGAGCAGGGGGGGCGGCGGCAACAAACTGCAGGAGCAGGGGGGGCGGCGGCAACAAACTGCAGGAGCAGGGGGGGCGGCGGCAACAAACTGCAGGAGCAGGGGGGGCGGCGGCAACAAACTGCAGGAGCAGGGGGGGCGGCGGCAACGAACTGCAGGAGCAGGGGGGGCGGCGGCAACGAACTGCAGGAGCAGGGGGGCAGCGGAAACGAACTGCAGGAGCAGGGGGGCAGCGGAAACGAACTGCAGGAGCAGGGGGGGGGGCGGCAGCAACGAGCTGCAGGAGCAGGGGGGGGCGGCGGCAACGAGCTGCAGGAGCAGGGGGGGCAGCGGCAACGAACTGCAGGAGCAGGGGGGGCAGCGGCAACGAACTGCAGGAGCAGGGGGGGCAGCGGCAACGAACTGCAGGAGCAGGGGGGGCAGCGGCAACGAACTGCAGGAGCAGGGGGGGGTGGCGGCAACGAACTGCAGGAGCAGGGGGGGGTGGCGGCAACAAACTGCAGGAGCAGGGGGGGGCGGCAACGAACTGCAGGAGCAGTGTGGGGGGGCGGCAACGAACTGCAGGAGCAGGGGGGGTAAAGGACTGCAGGAGCAGGGGGGGGGGTGTAAAGGACTGCAGGAGCAGGGGGTAAAGTATCTGGGAAATCTTCTACAAGCTAGGAGAATTTTGAATAGTCATCATCTCAGTACATTGCATAGCAGTGACAAGTTTGCTGCGGCTGCCTGCCCTCCACCCGCTTGTCACTGGTTGTTAAAGACACAGATGGCTTCACAGCAACCCGTGAAGATGGCGGCGAGGAGTAGGGGCTGTTTATTTACAAAAGGCGAATCATTTTAAATGCCCAGTCATATGCAAGGGAAAAGCCCCCCACATAAAAAACACAACAAAAAAAAAAACACACACAAAAAAACAAAAACAAACCACAGCAAAGAAAAAAACAAAACAAAAAAAACCCCCACCAAAAATACAAATAAAAAAGAAAAGCTAAATAAATAAATAAAAACACCAAAAATAAACAAAAATGTATTTTTTGCTACAACATATTGACTGGTCACTGGGTGAAGTGAACACAGCTTCATCCCACTTACTTTGCCAAGCAAACTGTTTCTCTTCCTTCAGTAAATCAACCTCAGACAGTTGCTATTTTGGACACCCACCAAGGTCTGACCTGTGCGGGTGATCATCATACTCACTGGAGTCTCCCAGGACGGCCACATACTTGTTGTGAAGAAGTCGTTTGACGTCTGCAGAGCTGAAGCACCCCATGGCTCCGTGTGGTCATGCGGTCACTGCAGGGAGAGAGAGGCAAAGCTTAGCGTGTGAGCGCAGAAGATAGGCAATGTGAAGTTTGTACACGGCGGACGGTATCAGGGAATCATCGGATACAGAAGATATAAACAGCTGTGATCGGTGTCTAGACCTCAGTACTGCCTACTTCCTGATACAGAAACACAACTGTCACTTCCTCTCTCTACAGTGGAGGGTCATCAAACCACAAACTCTGATGTAACTCCAGCTGTTATTGTCAACTTTATCCGAAAGCAAGATGAACTCTAGCCAAATTTTGGAAAAAAAAAGAGTAGCGTCTAACCCTATTCATATCGTACGTTATAAATACTACCGATTCCCTGCAGTCTGTAGACTAGCCAACCCCAATACCAGATCACATTCCTCTTCATACTGTGGGGTTACAACACAAATAGGCAGTTTCTGGTGTCACCTTTTCCAGGCATCACCATATATCCTTTGAAGACACCACAACCGGCACCATCGTTTGAAACTGTTCCAGGCCTTCACCCCAAACCCCTCCAGGATGAGCATGTTCCTCAGTACACAATGATGTAGGACTTGCCTGTTCATGGACTTCAGAAGTAGATTAGTGTAACCAGGATTTTACTGCCCACAATATATAAGATGGTATTAGACCCGGACAGGTGGACGGGACGGGACAGGTGGACGGGACGGGACAGGTGGACGGGACGGGACAGGTGGACGGGACGGGACAGGTGGACGGGACGGGACAGGTGGACGGGACGGGACAGGTGGACGGGACGGGACAGGTGGACGGGACGGGACAGGTGGACGGGACGGGACAGGGGGACGGGACGGGACAGGGGGACGGGACAGGGGGACGGGACAGGACAGGGGGACGGGACGGGACAGGGGGACGGGACGGGACAGGGGGACGGGACGGGACAGGGGGACGGGACGGGACAGGGGGACGGGACGGGACAGGTCAGGACAGGTGGACAGGACAGGGGGACGGGACGGGACAGGGGGACGGGACAGGACAGGGGGACGGGACAGGACAGGGGGACGGGACAGGACAGGGGGACGGGACAGGACAGGGGGACGGGACAGGACAGGTGGACGGGACAGGACAGGGGGACGGGACAGGACAGGGGGACGGGACAGGACAGGTGGACGGGACAGGATGTAAAGCTCAGAGTTGGTTGAGTGCCAGCCCACAACACCCCTTTACTTTATACAAGGTTCCTCAACTATGGTTGTGGAGACCATGAAAAAAACTCTTGGCCAAGTGAAAACTCCATTGCCTTACAAAATTCCCAATTCTGACAAACTGGAAATCCATAGACATGCTAAATTTAGGTAGAGTTGGTCTTAAAAAAAGGAAAAATACAAAGACTTCCAGATGGACACTCTGGTTTTAGTCCAGTGACTTCCAATATACTGAGGCAGAGAGATTACTAGACCAGCATTTTAAGTTGGCAATGGATGGCTTTAACCTCTCAACAACCGCACTATAGCCAAATGAGGGCTACGGCACATTGCTGGGACAGAGTCTACTACACTTGCTTGGGCAGTAAATCGGTGATCGATGTGTCCTTTGGACACAGCTGATCACGGATCAGGTTAAAGAGCCAATCACAGCTGATCAGGATTTGCCGGTTATCGGCAATCCTCTCCTCACGCTGACAATGCGTTAAGAGAGGAGATCCGATAAGCAACAATCCACACAGGGGACATCTACACTGATCATCAGTGCAGACTCGCCAGCGATGCATCGTCAAGACTCGCCAGCGCCGTGCAGTGATAAAAGTTGAGTTTGGGTACAGTGTTGCATGACCGCGCCATGTTCATTCAAAATGCGACAGCGCTGAAAGCTGAAAACTGGCCTGGGCAGGAAGGGGGTAAAAGTGCCCAGTAGGCAAGTGGTTAAAGACCATCTCCAAGGATATTTGCTACACACCACACTCAACTACTTGTAACTTTTTTTTTCCCCCACTCGGTCCACCATCCATGTGTTTTGCCATTGCCTCTTCTAGGAGTGTGGAATGGAGTGCCGGAGTCCTCGTGACATCACACTACTGCAATCCTCTGCAGCCTAAACAGCCCGGCCACTGAGAGGCAGGACCCCCACCCCTCCGCAGTGCATGAGAAGCAGGACCCCCACCCCTCCGCAGTGCATGAGAAGCAGGACCCCCACCCCTCCGCAGTGCATGAGAGGCAGGACCCCCACCCCTCCGCAGTGCATGAGAGGCAGGACCCCCACCCCTCCGCAGTGCATGAGAGGCAGGACCCCCACCCCTCCGCAGTGCATGAGAGGCAGGACCCCCACCCCTCCGCAGTGCATGAGAAGCAGGACCCCCACCCCTCCGCAGTGCATGAGAGGCAGGACCCCCACCCCTCCGCAGTGCAAGAGATGCAGGACCCCCACCCCTCCGCAGTGCATGAGAGGCAGGACCCCCACCCCTCTGCATTGCATGAGAGGCAGGACCCCCACCCCTCCGCAGTGCACGAGAGGCAGGACCCCCACCCCTCCGCAGTGAATGAGAAGCAGGACCCCCACCCCTCCGCAGTGCATGAGAAGCAGGACCCCCACCCCTCCGCAGTGCATGAGAGGCAGGACCCCCACCCCTCCGCAGTGCATGAGAGGCAGGACCCCCACCCCTCCGCAGTGCATGAGAGGCAGGACCCCCACCCCTCCGCAGTGCATGAGAGGCAGGACCCCCACCCCTCCGCAGTGCATGAGAGGCAGGACCCCCACCCCTCCGCAGTGCATGAGAAGCAGGACCCCCACCCCTCCGCAGTGCATGAGAAGCAGGACCCCCACCCCTCCGCAGTGCATGAGAGGCAGGACCCCCACCCCTCCGCAGTGCATGAGAGGCAGGACCCCCACCCCTCCGCAGTGCATGAGAGGCAGGACCCCCACCCCTCCGCAGTGCATGAGAGGCAGGACCCCCACCCCTCCGCAGTGCATGAGAAGCAGGACCCCCACCCCTCCGCAGTGCATGAGAGGCAGGACCCCCACCCCTCCGCAGTGCATGAGAGGCAGGACCCCCACCCCTCCGCAGTGCATGAGAGGCAGGACCCCCACCCCTCCGCAGTGCATGAGAGGCAGGACCCCCACCCCTCCGCAGTGCATGAGAGGCAGGACCCCCACCCCTCCGCAGTGCAAGAGATGCAGGACCCCCACCCCTCCGCAGTGCATAAGAGGCAGGACCCCCACCCCTCCGCAGTGCATAAGAGGCAGGACCCCCACCCCTCCGCAGTGCATGAGAGGCAGGACCCCCACCCCTCCGCAGTGCACGAGAGGCAGGACCCCCACCCCTCCGCAGTGCACGAGAGGCAGGACCCCCACCCCTCCGCAGTGCACGAGAGGCAGGACCCCCACCCCTCCGCAGTGCACGAGAGGCAGGACCCCCACCCCTCCGCAGTGCACGAGAGGCAGGACCCCCACCCCTCCGCAGTGCACGAGAGGCAGGACCCCCACCCCTCCGCAGTGCACGAGAGGCAGGACCCCCACCCCTCCGCAGTGCACGAGAGGCAGGACCCCCACCCCTCCGCAGTGCACGAGAGGCAGGACCCCCACCCCTCCGCAGTGCACGAGAGGCAGGACCCCCACCCCTCCGCAGTGCATGAGAGGCAGGACCCCCACCCCTCCGCAGTGCAAGAGATGCAGAACCCCCACCCCTCCGCAGTGCATGAGAGGCAGGACCCCCACCCCTCCGCAGTGCACGAGAGGCAGGACCCCCACCCCTCCGCAGTGCACGAGAGGCAGGACCCCCACCCCTCCGCAGTGCACGAGAGGCAGGACCCCCACCCCTCCGCAGTGCACGAGAGGCAGGACCCCCACCCCTCCGCAGTGCACGAGAGGCAGGACCCCCACCCCTCCGCAGTGCACGAGAGGCAGGACCCCCACCCCTCCGCAGTGCATGAGAGGCAGGACCCCCACCCCTCCGCAGTGCAAGAGATGCAGAACCCCCACCCCTCCGCAGTGCATGAGAGGCAGGACCCCCACCCCTCCGCAGTGCATGAGAGGCAGGACCCCCACCCCTCCGCAGTGCAAGAGATGCAGAACCCCCACCCCTCCGCAGTGCATGAGAGGCAGGACCCCCACCCCTCCGCAGTGCATGAGAGGCAGGACCCCCACCCCTCCGCAGTGCATGAGAGGCAGGACCCCCACCCCTCCGCAGTGCATGAGAAGCAGGACCCCCACCCCTCCGCAGTGCAAGAGATGCAGAACCCCCACCCCTCCGCAGTGCAAGAGAGGCAGGACCCCCACCCCTCCGCAGTCCAGAATATAGAAGACTCAGGACCCGGAGCGTCTCTTCATCATAGATTCAGATAGATAAACTTAATTTCCTGAATGCCCAATTTTTTTTTTTTTTTTATTAATCCTAGTGATTTGTTCAGGTGGGGTTGAGTGTGGCCAGTTTGTACCAACTATTATATCTAATACACATAGTATATACAAGTTCTCAGGGTTCTAACATGAAGCCTAAAAACAATCATGGCCATCCAGCCTTTACTGACATTACAAAAATTATATTTGAAGTGCCCCCCCCTTACATTGGTGGCCAGCGAACTGCCCCCCCCCATTACATTGGTGGCCAGCAAAGTACCCCCTTACATTGGTGGCCAGCGATGTAACCCCCCCTACATTGGTGGCCAGTGACGTGCCCCCGCCTTACATTGGTGGCCAGTGACGTGCCCCCCCTTACATTGGTGGCCAGCGACGTGCCCCCCCCTTACATTGGTGGCCAGCGACGTGCCCCCACTTACATTGGTGGCCAGCGACGTGCCCCCCCTTACATTGGTGGCCAGCGACGTGCCCCCCCCTTACATTGGTGGCCAGCGACGTGCCCCCCCCTTACATTGGTGGCCAGCGACGTGCCCCCCCCCTTACATTGGTGGCCAGCGACGTGCCCCCCCCCTTACATTGGTGGCCAGCGACGTGCCCCCCCCTTACATTGGTGGCCAGCGACGTCCCCCCCCTTACATTGGTGGCCAGCGACGTGCCCCCCCTTACATTGGTGGCCAGCGACGTGCCCCCGCCTAACATTGGTGGCCAGCGACGTGCCCCCGCCTAACATTGGTGGCCAGCGACGTGCCCTCCCCCTTACATTGGTGGCCAGCGACGTGCCCTCCCCCTTACATTGGTGGCCAGCGACGTGCCGTCCCCCTTACATTGGTGGCCAGCGACGTGCCCCCCCCTTACATTGGTGGCCAGCGACGTGCCCCCGCCTAACATTGGTGGCCAGCGACGTGCCCCCGCCTAACATTGGTGGCCAGCGACGTGCCCCCCCCCTTACATTGGTGGCCAGCGACGTGCCCTCCCCCCTACATTGGTGGCCAGCGATGTGCCCCCCCCCCCCCTCTTACATTGGTGGCCAGCGACGTGCCCCCCCTTATCGGTGGGGGAGATCAATCTGTCACCGCTCAAGGAACCCCCCCCAGAGTTCAGGGCAATCTGTGAAGGACCCCGAGGGTTGCACAGAACCCTTGTGAAGAAGACAACCCATATGTGCCAGTAGAAAGACAACATTATTAGAGAACTAAAAAAAGAAAAAAAAAAGAAATAACAAACTGCACACGCCTACAGTAAAAGAATACTAAATAAAGAATAAAAATGTGACTTAAAATGTTCCAAAACAGGAAGAGAAAACTCGAGAATAACTTTGTTCCGTTCTCATCTCCTTCCTCTGCTACAGTTTCTGGCCTTGTCACAGTGAGACCTTCACCTTCATGTGAACCTGAACATTGTCCACCACAGGTCTGCTGGTCAGCGGATAGGGCAAGGAGCCTGTACTAAGACACACCCAAACCTAAAACCCCTTAGAGGACTCAAGACGCCTGCATTAGCTTTCTCTTTCAGCCTTTACAACCACTTTAAAAAAAATCTCCCAGCATGAGACTGTTAAGGAGTAAGCCTTGGAAGACTTCCCCCCCTCCCCATTCTTCTGGGGACAATGGTAAAACCCCAATTGGGACTCCCCCACTTAAAAAATAAAAAAAAATCCTAAAACAGGTTAATTACTTTTAAAAAAATAACTTAAAAAAAAAATGGTTGAATTTGCAGCTTTCATTTAACCACTTCAGCCCCAGAAGATTTTACCCCCTTTCCTGACCAGGGCACTTTTTGCGATTCGGCACTGCGTCGCTTTAACTGACAATTGCGCGGTCGTGCCACATTGTACCCAAATAATATTGACGTAATTTTTTCCCACAAATAGAGCTTTCTTTTGGTGGTATTTGATCACCTCTGCAGTTATTTTTTGCGCTATAGACAAAAAAAAAAAAAGCAACAATTTTTGAAAAAAAAGCATTATTTTTCACTATAAAAAATAATATATATATATATATATAAATAATAATAAATATATATATAAACTAAATTTTTTCCTCAGTTTAGGCCGATACGTATTCTACATATTTTTGAAAAAAAAAAATTGCAATAAGTGTATATTGATTGGTTTGCGCAAAAGTTATAGTGTCTACAAAATAGGGGATAGATTTATGGCATTTTTATTATAAATTTTTTTTTTTTTATTATTAGTAATGGCGGCGATCTGCAAGTTTTTATCGTGACTGCAAACATTATGGCGGACACATCGGACACTTTTGACACTATTTTGGGACCATTGTCATTTATACAGCGATCAGTGCATTAAAAATGCACCGATTAGCCTCGGTTCACACCAGAGGCGGCACGACTTGCAGGTCGCCTCTCCGAGGCGACCTGCACACGACTGCCGGGGCGACTTGCAAAACGACTTCTGTATAGAAGTCTATGCAAGTCGCCCCCAAAGTAGTACAGGAACCTTTCTTCTAAGTCGGAGCGACTTGCGTCGCTCCGATTAGAACGGTTCCATTGTACAGAACGGGAGGCGACTTGTCAGGCGGCTAGGTCGCCTGACAAGTCGCCCCCATGTGAACCGAGCCTGACTGTGTAAATGACACTGGCAGTGAAGGTGTTAACCCCTAGGAGGTGATCAAGGGGTTAAGTGTGTCCTAGGGAGTGATTCTAACTGTGGGGGGGATGGGCTACCACTGACATGACAGCGATCACTGCTCCCGATGGGAGCAGTGATCTGTCATGTCACAAGGCAGAACAGGGAAATGCCTTGTATACATAGGTATATCTCCCCGTTCTACCGCTGTGACACGATCGCCGCCCCCCCCCCCCCCCCGGCGGACGGAGTCCGCGGGACTCGCGGGCACGGAGTATGCGGCGCATGCGCGCCCACAATGCCACGATTTAAAAAGGGACGTACCTGTACACACATTTGCCCAGCGGTGCCATTGTGCCGACGTATATCGTTGTGCGCTGGTCGGCATGTGGTTAAAAAAGCATCCCTGGTGATCCTGCCATGGAGAACCTTAGTTCAGGCACTTCCTGCTAGGGGCGGACCACTACCCTCCCCCTGCTAGGGGCGCACCACTACCCTCCCCCTGCTAGGGGCGCACCACTACCCTCCCCCTGCTAGGGGCGCACCACTACCCTCCCCCTGCTAGGGGCGCACCACTACCCTCCCCCTGCTAGGGGCGCACCACTACCCTCCCCCTGCTAGGGGCGCACCACTACCCTCCCCCTGCTAGGGGCGCACCACTACCCTCCCCCTGCTAGGGGCGCACCACTACCCTCCCCCTGCTAGGGGCGCACCACTACCCTCCCCCTGCTAGGGGCGCACCACTACCCTCCCCCTGCTAGGGGCGCACCACTACCCTCCCCCTGCTAGGGGCGCACCACTACCCTCCCCCTGCTAGGGGCGCACCACTACCCTCCCCCTGCTAGGGGCGCACCACTACCCTCCCCCCTGCTAGGGGCGCACCACTACCCTCCCCCTGCTAGGGGCGCACCACTACCCTCCCCCTGCTAGGGGCGGACCACTACCCTCCCCCTGCTAGGGGCGGACCACTACCCTCCCCCTGCTAGGGGCGGACCACTACCCTCCCCCTGCTAGGGGCGGACCACTACCCTCCCCCTGCTAGGGGCGGACCACTACCCTCCCCCTGCTAGGGGCGGACCACTACCCTCCCCCTGCTAGGGGCGGACCACTACCCTCCCCCTGCTAGGGGCGGACCACTACCCTCCCCCTGCTAGGGGCGGACCACTACCCTCCCCCTGCTAGGGGCGGACCACTACACTCCCCCCTAGTGTGTTCTTGTGTTGTCACCCCGCCCCCTGCTGGACACATTGTGCAGGCATGGTCACCATCAGGAAAGCCAGTCTAGACCAAGCTGGCCGGAGGAGATCAGCAGCACCGAGATTGGGGAAAAGGAACAAAATTTAAAAAATGTAAACAAAATAAAAAACAAATTTAAAAAAGTTAAAAGGATATTTTAATGGCAGTTTATGGCACACATGGGGTTAAATCCAATTTAAAGCGGTATTACCCCCCCAAAACCAATAAATTCATATTGCAGATTACCAATCACTAGACGTGGCGGCTGCATTCGTTTTCTTTTTTTTAGGATATTTTTTGTCATGTTTTTATCTGGCCAGTTGACACCTCCTGTATTTGAGTGCCCCCCCCCCCGACTCTGGATGAAGGAGCACAGGAGGCACCTTTGGACAGCAGCATGGTCAGTCCAAATGGGAGGTGTTGGATGCACTAGCAGATTTAAATACACTAAACACAATGAAGCCGAACTCCAGCTCACTCTTTATAATCAGTTACAACAAATTGTTTTTTTTTCCTCCCCCTTTTGGGATAAAGGTTTTACGTGAATATAAAAATCTGATCATTGTAAGCACCCCTGTCAGTGGTAAATGGTTTGTCTCATCCATGTAAACTGATACATTCTGCAGGCAAGCTTGTTCTTTTGAAAAAAAAAACAGACTTACTGGCTGGATCACCAGATGAAAACAGAAGAAAGAAGGCCTAAAAATCAAGAAAACGAATGCGACCGTCACGTCTGAGAACTGGTAAGCTGCAACATAAATAAAAAGGTTTGCTTTTGGGTTTAGAGTGCCTTGAAAAAGTATTCATACCCCTTGAAATTCTCCACATTTTGTTACAACCAAAGTAAATATATTTTATTGGGATTTTATGTGATAGACCGACACAAAGTGACACATAATTGTGAAGTGGAAGGAAAATGATAAATGGTTTTCAATTTTTTTTTACAAATAAATATGTGTAAAGTGTGGGGGACATTTGTATTCAGCCCCCTTTACTCCGATACCCCTAACTAACATCTAGTGGAACCAATATTTACCAGGGAGGGTTGTTGGAGGGGCGGTGATTGGGCCGTCCACCCCTGGGTGCCACCCATTGGGAGGAGTCAGGCCGTCCGCCCCGCCTCTCCTGGCTCTTGGACAGCGCTGCCACACATGAAAATCTTTAGAGAACATTCCTGCCGGCCCTCCTCCAATATAAATGGAAGCCTGTAATACCTCAAATAACACCGCTCTCCTCCTCCCGCTCCTCCTCCTCGAGTGTAGCTTCTGATTGGAGGAGGGGTGCCGTCATGTGACCATCAATAAAACAGAAGAGGAGAGTCACATGACGGGGTCCATGAGAGAGCGGTGTTAATTGAGGTATATAGTAGGTTGTTTTACATTGAGAGTGACACGGGATGAGTGGAGTATAAAGAGGGTTGACAGGGATGTTTTCTCAACTTTAGAGTAGATTGGCAACGCTGTCCCAGAAGACTGGGGATGTCCTGGGAATACAGGGGAGACTTTATAATGAAAGGGGGCTGTGAAATGTGGGGGGGGTCCGGGGTCTGTGCGGAGAGGCGACTGTGGTCCGTGTGCTGCGCGGGGGGGCGACTGTGGTCCGTGTGCTGCGCGGGGGGGGGGGGGGGGGCGACTGTGGTCCGTGTGCTGCGCGGGGGGGGGGGGGGGGGACTGTGGTCCGTGTGCTGTGCGGGGGGGGGGGGGACTGTGGTCCGTGTGCTGTGCAGGGGGGACTGTGGTCCGTGTGCTGTGCAGGGGGGGGGGGGGGGGACTGTGGTCCGTGTGCTGTGCAGGGGGGGGGGGGGGGACTGTGGTCCGTGTGCTGTGCAGGGGGGGGGGACTGTGGTCCGTGTGCTGTGCAGGGGGGGGGGGACTGTGGTCCGTGTGCTGTGCAGGGGGGGGGGACACGACTGTGGTCCGTGTGCTGTGCAGGGGGGGGACACGACTGTGGTCCGTGTGCTGTGCGGGGGGGGACACGACTGTGGTCCGTGTGCTGTGCGGGGGGGGACGACTGTGGTCCGTGTGCTGTGCAGGGGGGACAGGCGACTGTGGTCCGTGTGCTGTGCAGGGGGGGGGGGGCGACTGTGGTCCGTGTGCTGTGCAGGGGGGGGGGGGGCGACTGTGGTCCGTGTGCTGCGCGGGGGGGGGGGGGGGGGCGACTGTGGTCCGCGTGCTGCGCGGGGGGGGGGGGGCGGGGGACTGTGGTCCGTGTGCTGTGCGGGGGGGGGGGGACTGTGGTCCGTGTGCTGTGCAGGGGGGGGGGGGGGGGACTGTGGTCCGTGTGCTGTGCAGGGGGGGGGGGGGGGACTGTGGTCCGTGTGCTGTGCAGGGGGGGGGGGGGACTGTGGTCCGTGTGCTGTGCAGGGGGGGGGGGGGGGGGGGACTGTGGTCCGTGTGCTGTGCAGGGGGGGGGGGGGGGACTGTGGTCCGTGTGCTGTGCAGGGGGGGGACACGACTGTGGTCCGTGTGCTGTGCGGGGGACGACGACGACTGTGGTCCGTGTGCTGTGCAGGGGGGACAACGACTGTGGTCCGTGTGCTGTGCAGGGGGGACAACGACTGTGGTCCGTGTGCTGTGCAGGGGGGGGGGGGCGACTGTGGTCCGTGTGCTGTGCAGGGGGGGGGGGGGGGGCTGTGGTCCGTGTGCTGTGCAGGGGGGGGGGGGGGCTGTGGTCCGTGTGCTGTGCAGGGGGGGACGGGGGACGACTGTGGTCCGTGTGCTGTGCAGGGGGGGGGGGGGGGGGGACGACGACTGTGGTCCGTGTGCTGTGCAGGGGGGACGACGACTGTGGTCCGTGTGCTGTGCAGGGGGGGGGGGGGCTGTGGTCCGTGTGCTGTGCAGGGGGGGGGGGGGGACTGTGGTCCGTGTGCTGTGCAGGGGGGGGGGGGGGACTGTGGTCCGTGTGCTGTGCAGGGGGGGGGGGGGGGGACGACTGTGGTCCGTGTGCTGTGCGGGGGGGGGGGGGGCGACTGTGGTCCGTGTGCTGCGCGGGGGGGGGGGGGTACTGTGGTCCGTGTGCTGTGCAGGGGGGACTGTGGTCCGTGTGCTGTGCAGGGGGGACTGTGGTCCGTGTGCTGTGCAGGGGGGACTGTGGTCCGTGTGCTGTGCAGGGGGGACTGTGGTCCGTGTGCTGTGCAGGGGGGGGGGGGGGGACTGTGGTCCGTGTGCTGTGCAGGGGGGGGGAGGGGGGACACTGTGGTCCGTGTGCTGTGCAGGGGGGGGGGGGGGGACTGTGGTCCGTGTGCTGTGCAGGGGGGGGACACGACTGTGGTCCGTGTGCTGTGCGGGGGGGGGGGGGGGACTGTGGTCCGTGTGCTGTGCAGGGGGGACAACGACTGTGGTCCGTGTGCTGTGCAGGGGGGGGGGCGACTGTGGTCCGTGTGCTGTGCAGGGGGGGGGGGGGGCTGTGGTCCGTGTGCTGTGCAGGGGGGGGGGGGGCTGTGGTCCGTGTGCTGTGCAGGGGGGGACGGGGGACGACTGTGGTCCGTGTGCTGTGCAGGGGGGGGGGGGGGACGACGACTGTGGTCCGTGTGCTGTGCAGGGGGGACGACGACTGTGGTCCGTGTGCTGTGCAGGGGGGGGGGGCGACTGTGGTCCGTGTGCTGTGCAGGGGGGGGGGGCTGTGGTCCGTGTGCTGTGCAGGGGGGGGGGGGGGGACTGTGGTCCGTGTGCTGTGCAGGGGGGGGGGGGGGGGGGACGACTGTGGTCCGTGTGCTGTGCAGGGGGGGGGGGGGGGGACTGTGGTCCGTGTGCTGTGCGGGGGGGGGGGGGACTGTGGTCCGTGTGCTGTGCAGGGGGGACTGTGGTCCGTGTGCTGTGCAGGGGGGGGGGGGGACTGTGGTCCGTGTGCTGTGCAGGGGGGGGGGGGGGACTGTGGTCCGTGTGCTGTGCAGGGGGGACTGTGGTCCGTGTGCTGTGCAGGGGGGGGGGGGGACTGTGGTCCGTGTGCTGTGCAGGGGGGGGGGGGGGGACTGTGGTCCGTGTGCTGTGCAGGGGGGGGACTGTGGTCCGTGTGCTGTGCAGGGGGGGGACTGTGGTCCGTGTGCTGTGCAGGGGGGGGGACACGACTGTGGTCCGTGTGCTGTGCGGGGGGGGGGGGGGGGGGGGACGACGACTGTGGTCCGTGTGCTGTGCAGGGGGGACGACGACTGTGGTCCGTGTGCTGTGCAGGGGGGGGGGGGCGACTGTGGTCCGTGTGCTGTGCAGGGGGGGGGGGGGCTGTGGTCCGTGTGCTGTGCAGGGGTGGGGGGCTGTGGTCCGTGTGCTGTGCAGGGGGGACGGGGGACGACTGTGGTCCGTGTGCTGTGCAGGGGGGGGGGGGGGTTGACGACTGTGGTCCGTGTGCTGTGCAGGGGGGGGACTGTGGTCCGTGTGCTGTGCAGGGGGGGGGGGGACTGTGGTCCGTGTGCTGTGCAGGGGGGGGGGGGGGACTGTGGTCCGTGTGCTGTGCAGGGGGGACGGACGGGGGGACTGTGGTCCGTGTGCTGTGCAGGGGGGGGGGGGGGGGGGACTGTGGTCCGTGTGCTGTGCAGGGGGAAGGGGGACGACTGTGGTCCGTGTGCTGTGCAGGGGGGAAGGGGGACGACTGTGGTCCGTGTGCTGTGCAGGGGGGGACTGTGGTCCATGTGCTGTGCAGGGGGGGGGGGGGGGGACTGTGGTCCGTGTGCTGTGCAGGGGGGGGGGGACTGTGGTCCATGTGCTGTGCAGGGGGGGACTGTGGTCCGTGTGCTGTGCAGGGGGGGGGACTGTGGTCCGTGTGCTGTGCAGGGGGGGGGGGACTGTGGTCCGTGTGCTGTGCAGGGGGGGGGGGGGGGGGGACTGTGGTCCGTGTGCGGGACGGGACTGTGGTCCGTGTGCTGTGCAGGGGGGGGGGGGGGGGGACTGTGGTCCGTGTGCTGTGCAGGGGGGGGGGGGGGACTGTGGTCCGTGTGCGGGACGGGACTGTGGTCCGTGTGCTGTGCAGGGGGGGGGGGGGGGACACTGTGGTCCGTGTGCTGTGCGGGGGGGGGGACTGTGGTCCGTGTGCTGTGCAGGGGGGGGGGGGGGGGACTGTGGTCCGTGTGCTGTGCAGGGGGGGGGGACTGTGGTCCGTGTGCTGTGCAGGGGGGGGGGGGACTGTGGTCCGTGTGCTGTGCAGGGGGGGGGGGGACTGTGGTCCGTGTGCGGGACAGGACTGTGGTCCGTGTGCTGTGCAGGGGGGGGGGGGGGGGACTGTGGTCCGTGTGCTGTGCAGGGGGGGACGGGACTGTGGTCCGTGTGCTGTGCAGGGGGGGGACGGGACTGTGGTCCGTGTGCTGTGCAAGGGGGGGGGGGGGGACTGTGGTTCATGTGCTGTGCAGGGGGGGGTGGACTGTGGTCCATGTGCTGTGCAGGGGGGGGGGGGACTGTGGTCCGTGTGCTGTGCAGGGGGGGGGGGGGGACTGTGGTCCGTGTGCTGTGCAGGGGGGGGGGGGACTGTGGTCCGTGTGCTGTGCAGGGGGGGGGGGGACTGTGGTCCGTGTGCTGTGCAGGGGGGGGGACTGTGGTCCGTGTGCTGTGCAGGGGGGGGGGACTGTGGCCCGTGTGCTGTGCAGGGGGGGGGGGGACGACTGTGGTCCGTGTGCTGTGCAGGGGGGGACTGTGGTCCGTGTGCTGTGCAGGGGGGACTGTGGTCCGTGTGCTGTGCAGGGGGGGACTGTGGTCCGTGTGCTGTGCAGGGGGGGACTGTGGTCCGTGCGCTGTGCAGGGGGGGGGGGGGGGGGGACTGTGGTCCGTGTGCTGTGCAAGGGGGGGGGGGGGACGACTGTGGTCCGTGTGCTGTGCAGGGGGGGGGGGGGGACTGTGGTCCGTGTGCTGTGCAGGGGGGACGGGACTGTGGTCCGTGTGCTGTGAAGGGGGGGGGGGCACTGTGGTCCGTGTGCTGTGCAGGGGGGGGGGGGACTGTGGTCCGTGTGCTGTGCAGGGGGGGGACGGGGGACTGTGGTCCGTGTGCTGTGCAGGGAGGGGGACGGGGGACTGTGGTCCGTGTGCTGTGCAGGGGGGGGGACGGGGGACTGTGGTCCGTGTGCTGTGCAGGGGGGACGGGGGACTGTGGTCCGTGTGCTGTGCAGGGGGGGGGGGCACTGTGGTCCGTGTGCTGTGCAGGGGGGGGGGGGGACTGTGGTCCGTGTGCTGTGCGGGGGGGGGGGGGAGGGGGACTGTGGTCCGTGTGCTGTGCGGGGGGGGGGACTGTGGTCCGTGTGCTGTGCAGGGGGGGGGACTGTGGTCCGTGTGCTGTGCAGGGGGGGGACTGTGGTCCGTGTGCTGTGCAGGGGGGGGGACTGTGGTCCGTGTGCTGTGCAGGGGGGGGACTGTGGTCCGTGTGCTGTGCAGGGGGGACTGTGGTACGTGTGCTGTGCAGGGGGGGGGGGGGGGACTGTGGTCCGTGTGCTGTGCAGGGGGGGGGACGGACTGTGGTCCGTGTGCTGTGCAGGGGGGGGGACGGACTGTGGTCCGTGTGCTGTGCAGGGGGGGGGACTGTGGTCCGTGTGCTGTGCGGGGGGGGGGGGGGGGGACGACTGTGGTCCGTGTGCTGTGCGGGGGGGGGGGGGGGGACGACTGTGGTCCGTGTGCTGTGCGGGGGGGGGGGGAACGACGACTGTGGTCCGTGTGCTGTGCAGGGGGGAGGGCGACTGTGGTCCGTGTGCTGTGCAGGGGGGAGGGCGACTGTGGTCCGTGTGCTGTGCAGGGGGAGGGCGACTGTGGTCCGTGTGCTGTGCAGGGGGGAGGGCGACTGTGGTCCGTGTGCTGTGCAGGGGGGGGGGCTGTGGTCCGTGTGCTGTGCAGGGGGGGACGGGGGGGGCTGTGGTCCGTGTGCTGTGCAGGGGGGGACGGGGGACGACTGTGGTCCGTGTGCTGTGCAGGGGGGGGGACGACTGTGGTCCGTGTGCTGTGCAGGGGGGGGACTGTGGTCCGTGTGCTGTGCAGGGGGGGGGGGACGACTGTGGTCCGTGTGCTGTGCAGGGGGGGACGGGGGGACTGTGGTCCGTGTGCTGTGCAGGGGGGGGGGGGGGGGGACTGTGGTCCGTGTGCTGTGCAGGGGGGAAGGGGGACGACTGTGGTCCGTGTGCTGTGCGGGGGGGGACGACTGTGGTCCGTGTGCTGTGCAGGGGGGGGGGACTGTGGTCCGTGTGCTGTGCAGGGGGGGGGGGACTGTGGTCCGTGTGCTGTGCAGGGGGGGGGGGGGGACTGTGGTCCGTGTGCTGTGCAGGGGGGGGGGGGACTGTGGTCCGTGTGCTGTGCAGGGGGGGGGAACTGTGGTCCGTGTGCTGTGCAGGGGGGGGGGGGTGGACTGTGGTCCGTGTGCTGTGCAGGGGGGGGGGGGGACTGTGGTCCGTGTGCTGTGCAGGGGGGGGGGGGGACTGTGGTCCGTGTGCTGTGCAGGGGGGGGGGGGGACTGTGGTCCGTGTGCTGTGCAGGGGGGGGGGGACTGTGGTCCGTGTGCTGTGCAGGGGGGACGGGACTGTGGTCCGTGTGCTGTGCAGGGGGGGGGGGGGGGACTGTGGTCCGTGTGCTGTGCAGGGGGGGGACGGGACTGTGGTCCGTGTGCTGTGCGGGGGGGGGAGGGGACTGTGGTCCGTGTGCTGTGCAGGGGGGGGGGGACTGTGGTCCGTGTGCTGTGCAGGGGGGGGGGGGGACTGTGGTCCGTGTGCTGTGCAGGGGGGGGGGGACTGTGGTCCGTGTGCTGTGCAGGGGGGGGGGGGGGACTGTGGTCCGTGTGCTGTGCAGGGGGGGGGGGGGGGACTGTGGTCCGTGTGCTGTGCAGGGGGGGGGACTGTGGTCCGTGTGCTGTGCAGGGGGGGGGGACTGTGGTCCGTGTGCTGTGCAGGGGGGGGACTGTGGTCCGTGTGCTGTGCAGGGGGGGACTGTGGTCCGTGTGCTGTGCAGGGGGGGGGACTGTGGTCCGTGTGCTGTGCAGGGGGGGACTGTGGTCCGTGTGCTGTGCAGGGGGGGGGGGGGGACGACTGTGGTCCGTGTGCTGTGCAGGGGGGACTGTGGTCCGTGTTCTGTGCAGGGGGGGGGGGGACTGTGGTCCGTGTTTTGTGCAGGGGGGGGACGACTGTGGTCCGTGTGCTGTGCAGGGGGGGGACGACTGTGGTCCGTGTGCTGTGCAGGGGGGGGGACTGTGGTCCGTGTGCTGTGCAGGGGGGGGGACTGTGGTCCGTGTGCTGTGCAGGGGGGGACTGTGGTCCGTGTGCTGTGCAGGGGGGGGGGGGGGGGGGGGACTGTGGTCCGTGTGCTGTGCAGGGGGGGGGGGACTGTGGTCCGTGTGCTGTGCAGGGGGGGGGGGGGGACTGTGGTCCGTGTGCTGTGCAGGGGGTGGACTGTGGTCCGTGTGCTGTGCAGGGGGGGGGGGGGAACTGTGGTCCGTGTGCTGTGCAGGGGGGGGGACTGTGGTCCGTGTGCTGTGCAGGGGGGGGGGACTGTGGTCCGTGTGCTGTGCAGGGGGGGGGGGGACTGTGGTCCGTGTGCTGTGCAGGGGGGGGGGACTGTGGTCCGTGTGCTGTGCAGGGGGGGGGACTGTGGTCCGTGTGCTGTGCAGGGGGGGGGACTGTGGTCCGTGTGCTGTGGCAGGGGGGGGGGGGGAGACTGTGGTCCGTGTGCTGTGCGGAGAGGGGGGGGGGGACGGGGCTGTGGAAAGTTGTTTCCTGAAAGGTCCCTCCTAAACGGGTGTTATACACCAATAAATACAGATTTGCCACTTTGTGTTGATCCATCACAGGGATCTCCCAACCACGGCCCTCCAGCTGTTGCAGAACTACACGTCCCAGGAGACATTGGAGAACTCTGACATTCACAGACATGACAAGGCATGATGGGAATTGTAGTTCCTGAACGACTGGAGGGCCGTAGTTTGGAGACCCCTGGTCTATCACATAAAATCCCAATAAAATACATTTACGATTTTGGTTATAACATGACAAAGTGTGGAGAATTTCAGGGGGTATGAATACTTTTTCAGGGCTCTGTAATGGTGTGGCCGGCGCCCAGGGAAGCTCGTCTCTCTATGGTGAAGCGGTAGGAAGGTTTTCATAGAGAGTATTAGAGCAGAGATATCAAATAAAACCATTATATAGACAGCAGCAGGTGGGGGTGGAAAGATTTGATCTCGGAGACATACGGGAAGACATTGTGCGGTTTATCGGAAACGTTCGTCTGACATTCAGTGACATCACATGACCGATGAACCCGCAATGGGCTCAGTCCACACCACATGCAGTCCAGTGCGGGTTTCTCTGCATCAAAGACACCTGGATAGTGAATTATATTGTATCCGAAGGCAAAGGTCACACCAGAGACACCAGTACCAGAAAAAAAAAAAAAAGTAGAACCTGCAGCATTTTTTCTGCACTGGAATGAGCTAAAAACACATCAAAAATGCACCGGACCCAGTACAGGAAAAAAAAAAAAACAGATTGCAAAGTGTAGTGTGATCACCTATGATATACAATTCAGGCAAATAGGGGGGGGGGGGGGGGGGTCCTGCACCATTTTGATGCAAATAAGATTTCAGCCATACAAACTGTACGTCTGAAATCGCACCAGACAGACATCGCATGTGATGTGCAGAGGAATGGCGTGCGATTTCTGTGCGAAGCACACGCGGGGGTCTGCATCGCAGAAACGTACATCCAGGCTCTAGGAGGATTTTTGTCTAGGATAGCATTGAAAAAATGAATAAAAACACCCCCCCCCCCCCCCCCCCATATTACCTGCTGATCCGGCCACTAAGTCTGATATTTGCCTTTAACAGACCAAACTGTCCAGAATAAAAATAAAAATAACGGCAGTTGGACGGTTGGGACAAACCATTCAGCAGTGAGAGGGGTGCTCACACAGCTCAGCTTTTACTACCTTATATAGAACCTTTATCCCAAAAAGGAGAACCCCCGCGGCCTTAATATTGTCAGTGTTGACCGGGGGGGGGGTGGGGGTTGGGGGAATACCCTGCGGGCACACTCCGAGTCCAGCATTTGCGTCCATAGACACAGAATGCCGGACTCAGCCACGCCCCCCACACCATTGGATTTGATTGACAGCAGTGGGAGCGAATAGCTGCGCTGCTATCAATCTATCCAACCAAGATCTGGGACCCTGTGGAGAAGAGGGAGAACGCGTCTCCGCCGAAGAGATGAAGGGGCTCAGGTAAGTAAAACGGGTGGGGGATGGGGGGGGGGGGGGGTGCGGCGTGACCGCCAGGTTTTTTTAGGATGCATTAAGGTGAAAAGACACAAAGGTTTACAACCCCTTTAACTGCTTGCTGCCCGTCCGTCAAATGACGGCGGTGCGGCTCTTGTTCTGGGACGACGTCACGTGATGGCGTCCCAGAGCGGCCACGCCGTGTTGCCAGGACACGCCACGACCCCCGATCTCTGTAAAGAGCCACGGCCCTTTATCCATGTGATCGGATGTGTCCAATCAAAGCCGGTCACATGTAAGCGCGGAGATACCGGTGATGCCGGTAATCGGCTCTCCTCGCCTCACAATGAAAGAGGTGAGGTGAGATGAGCAATCAGCAGCATCTCCTCACAGGGGACATCTAGGGATGTAATCAGGGTACTGATTACAATATATAAATACAGTGTCACAAAACAATGCCCACCAAATGGCAACAATCAGTGCCCACCACTGCCACCAATCAGTGCCCATTAGTGATGCCAGTCAGTGGTGGCAATCAGTGCTGCCCATCACTGCTGTCGATCAATGCCCATCAGTACCGCCCATCCGTGGCAGCCAGTGCCGCCCATCCGTGCCCATAAGTGCCGCCCATCCGTGCCCATAAGTGCGGCATATTAGTGCCTCATCAGTGAAGGCGAAAAATTACTTCGCTACAAAATTTGCTGACAGAAAAAAAAAAGTAAAAAATATTTTTTTTGTCAATTTTTTTTTTTTTGTAAGAAATAAAAAACCCAGCAGTGATTAAATACCACCAAAATAAAGCTCTATTTGTGTGAAGAAATAATAAAGATAAAATAATAGAGATAAAAAATTTAGTTTGGGTACAGAAAAATGACCTGTCACATGTCCATTGCTGCGAGTCGGGCAACCAGAAAATGCAGCAGAAATGCATTTTTTTTTTTAAAAAAATGCATTTTTTGAGTCACATGTCCACGTTTCACAGGTGCATGCTGGGATTCAGAAAACCGGACATCGGACCAGAAACACATGAAAAATGCATTGTTTGAACAGAGCAGTGCGATAAAAGGGGGCGTTACTGATACATTAACAGGAAAGATTGTTCTGTTGAGAAAACAGACTTACAGGCTGGATCACCAGGTGAAAATAGAAGAGAGAAAGCCAAAAAAAAAAGAAAAAACGAATGCAGCCGTCCCATGTAATGATCGGGGTGCAGTACAATAGTGGTTCGTTTGTGGGGTTAACACCGCGGTAACCGAGACGGATATGAGGACAGAGGACGGGGCTGTCAGACAGGTTTTTTTGGCGCACACGGAAAATGCAACAAACATTTGTGGTATTTATTTAGTTTGGCACGATAGGAATCCACATTAATAACTCCACCATAAACACAGAATTCTGCTTCCTACAGACACCGAGAACATCAGAAACTCTGCGTTCCCTCTCAGGCCCATTCACACCTCAGCGTTTTGTAGCTCAAAAGGTCCAAAACACTTGAGAAAAATAAATAGATAAAATAAAAACATACAAAAAAAAATAATTAAAAAAAAAAAAAAAAAAAAAAAAAAGACACACAATTCTCTATGGAGATGGTTCACATCTCCACAAGTCGCCCAAAAAAAAAAAAAAGTTTGAGCTTTTTTTGTAGCTCAAATCGGGCAGATTGGTGCATTTTTGAAGCGTTGTGTTGCAGGTTTTTCTGCTCAAAAGCAATAATAAATTAAAAAAAAAAAACACACAAACAAAAAACTCTAACCCCAACCCTTAAGTCTAATATTAACCCCTAACCTAACAAAAGAAATAAAGTAGATAATAAAAAAGTAGAGATGAAACTGAAAAACAAAAATCGCAAAACACTAACCAAATAGATATTTTTCTTCTATTGATTAATTAAATACCGCCAAAGCTCATAAACATGCATACAAAACACCCCAAAAAAAAGCTCAAAAACGCGACGCTCCGGTGTGAATGAAGTCAAAAAGTCTAATTAGCCCTCCTAGTTTTTATCCTAGGGCAGTGATGGAGAACCTTGGCCCCCCAGATGTTTCGGAACTACGTTTCCCATAATGTTCCTGCACTCTGCAGTGGTGTTGAGCATCATGGGAAATGTAGTTCCAAAACATCCAGGGTGCCAAGGTTCTCCAACACTGGACTAGGACTACAAGTCAATTAGTTTATGTTCTTGAGATGTCTCAAGACATCTGGATGGATTGAGTAGGTTTAGCAAAAAAAAAAAAAAAAAAAAAAAAAAAAAAAAAAAAAGATGGGCAGGGCTGACACCACTCACCATTGTGCTTCCTTGCTGTTCTGTACAGTACCAAAATTAGAAGCCCCCTGCCAAAAAGCATACTTAAAGGGCACATGTAGGTGGCCCATTTATATATTCCAGCTTTGGAGGCATTAAATAGGATAGCCCCCATTCCCACCACCCTACCAACATCTCCCCCATTCCCAATCCCACCTCCCTATCAACACCTCCCCCATTCCCACCACCCTACCAACATCTTACCCCACCACCCCCATTCCCACCACCCTGCCAACATCTTACCCTCACCACCCTGCCAACATCTTACCCCCACCACCCCCATTTCTACCACCCTGCCAGCATCTTACCCCCACCACCCCCATGCCAACATCTTACCCCCACCACCCCCATTCCCACCACCCTGCCAACATCTTACCCCCATTCCCACCACCCTGCCAACATCTTACCTCCACCACCCCCATTCCCACCACCCTGCCAACATCTTACCCCCATTCCCACCACCCTGCCAACATCTTACCCCACCACCCCGCCAACATCTTACCCTCACCACCCTGCCAACATCTTACCCCCACCACCCCCATTTCCACCGCCCTGCCAACATCTTACACCACCACCACCCCCATTCCCACCACCCTGCCAACATCTTACCTCCACCACCACCCCCATTCCCACCACCCTGCCAACATATTACTCCCACCACCCCCATTCCCACCACCCTGCCAACATCTTACCCCCACCACCCCCATTCCCACAACCCTGCCAACATATTACCCCCACCACCCCCTTACCCCCACCACCCCCCTTACCCCCACCACCCCCCTTACCACCACCCTACCAACATCTTACCCCCACCACCCCCATTCCCACCACCCTGCCAACATCTTACCCCCACCACCCCCATTCCCACCACCCTGCCAACATCTTACCCCCACCACCCCCATTCCCACCACCCTGCCAACATCTTACCCCCACCACCCCCATTCCCACCACCCTACCAACATCTTACCCCCACCACCCCCATTCCCACCACCCTACCAACATCTTACCCCCACCACCCTACCAACATCTTACCCCCACCGCCCTACCAACATCTTACCCCCACCCCCACCACCCTACCAACATACCCCCACCCCACCACCATCTCCCCCACCCAACCAACATCCCCCCCCATTCCCACCACCCAAAAATAAAAATATACTTGCAAGGATGTCAGCAACATTGTTGCAGATTCTTACCTTTTTGTAGAAATGGCGCTGTCGTTTCAGATTCCTTTCCCCCACCGACTTTTGAATTGGGGATCTGCCTTCATCACCGACACACCTGAGCGATCTCAGTGCTGTAATGAGAAAAGCTGCAGCTTCAGAATTGTTTTGGAGGAGGAGGAACCTTACATTAGGAGTGTCCCACCAAAAATAAAAAAACTCAAAATACGGAAAATAACAGAAATGTGACGGCAGAGGGACACAAACCCAGCCTGGCAGGTAAAAGATGGAACCCGCAGATTGTGTTGTGTCTGGTAGACCAGACGATGTTTTCTTGAGAAAGAAGAAAAGAAAAAAGAAAAAAATGAAACTGGAGAGAAGAGTTTCACTTTCCTGTTTACGTTCAGCCAAGTGTGTCCTCCTGCCGCAAACAAGACTCAGTAGGGACCTCGTGCAGAATATGCCAGTGACTGGGCACTAGGGCTGCAACTAACGAGTACTTTCATAATTGATTAGTTGGCCAATTATTGTTTCGATTAATCGGCTAAATACATTAAAAAAAAAAAAAAGTAACTGCAATTTTTTATTTTATTTAAAGTAATAATGAAAATTAGGGGGCACTATTCCTCCCAGGAACACCAATGATGGGGCACCATTCCTCCTGGTAACACCAATGATGAGGCACCATTCCTCCTGGGAACACCAATGATGGGGCACCATTCCTCCTGGGAACACCAATGATGGGGCACCATTCCTCCTGGGAACACCAATGATGGGGCACCATTTCCTCCTGGTAACACCAATGATGAGGCACCATTCCTCCTGGGAACACCAATGATGGGGCACCATTCCTCCTGGGAACACCAATGATGGGGCACCATTCCTCCTGGGAACACCAATGATGGGGCACCATTCCTCCTGGGAACACCAATGATGGGGCACCATTCCTCCTGGGAACACCAATGATGAGGCACTATTCCTCCTGGGAACACCAATGATGAGGCACCATTCCTCCTGGAAACACCAATGATGAGGCACCATGCCTCCTGGGAACACCAATGATGAGGCACCATGCCTCCTGGGAACACCAATGATGAGGCACCATGCCTCCTGGGAACACCAATGATGAGGCACCATGCCTCCTGGGAACACCAATGATGAGGCACCATGCCTCCTGGGAACACCAATGATGAGGCACCATTCCTCCTGGGAACACCAATGATGAGGCACCATTCCTCCTGGGAACACCAATGATGAGGCACCATTCCTCCTGGGAACACCAATGATGAGGCACCATTCCTCCCTGGGAACACCAATGATGAGGCACCATTCCTCCTGGGAACACCAATGATGAGGCACCATTCCTCCTGGGAACACCAATGATGAGGCATTATTCTCCCCCTCCAGGAACACCAATGGGGCACTATTCCCCCCCCCCCAAGGAAAACCAATAATGGGACACTATTCCACCAAACCCCCAGGAAAACCAATGATGGGGCACTATTCCACCCAACCCCCAGAATACCAATGATGGGACACTTTCTCCGCCCCCTCCCCCCAGAAATACTGGGGCACTTGTCAAAGAAATTATTAATGTACTGTACTACTACTGATGAGTATTCTGTATAGCCATATCCATTAGCCGCTACCTTATCTTCACAGTGTGCAGCTCGGCTCTCACGGCTGCTTCTCGCCTCATTCCCTCGAGGCAGCAGCGAGGAGGAGAGGCACCGACGCGGATGTGCCTGGTCACATACGGTGGCGGCGCCGCCGCCTTGTACACAGGAGGATGCTAACGGACTGGCAGGGAGGAAGGTGCGGACCAACTAATCGATAATGATAATCGTTGACAACGATTTTCATTATCAATTAATCGTTTCAGCCCTGCTGGACACTGATCCGAGGTCATGGCTCTAGGGTTGGACAAGGTTCAATGGAGTAGATACGAGTTCAAAACACACACATACATTGAACTATGATGGTCACCCAGGGATCCATCAATGGATCTCAGCTCTCAAAATGAAGCCCCCCCCCCCACACACACACACACACACACACACACAAACATTATTCTCAAAACAGTGGCTCTTGTGATGCGATTGTATTCTCCAAAGGGCTCAATTCTCCCAATGACGCCAACAATGGGGCACAATTCCTACCAATGACACCAACAATGGGGCACAATTCCTACCAATGATGGGGGATTGTTTACTCCAGAGTCACTGGTTGTTACTATGGTGCAGGCAGATGGGCATCACCGGTCGCTAGGACACAGGTTGCCAAGCCACACAGCATCATTGTTATGGGGCACGTGGCACCAGTGCCCCATCGGCTCAATAACACCTCCCTTCATTGCAGCATGGACAGAGCCTCCAATATGGACACTCTGGCTTGAGGGCCACCGCCCCAACCAAGTGCCACCTGAGGTGGTCACCTCATGTTCCCTGGATGTGATGGATGATGAAGATTCTCTGGTTGGTATAGAAGGCAAATCGCCGCCCATCAGATTATTATTACTGCACTATTTTTAGCAGCATTTCAACATAAAAAGTTTGAATTTTTAGATCAACTTTAAATGAACTTTTAAAAACGCTCTCAGAACTTCCTTTCTGGTAACGATCGTTTCCTCCACCACTCAGCCCACTTCCTTCAACCATCAGATAAACAGAGGGTGGAAGATACATGGGGTGGGGGGGGGAGGAAATCATCCTCTATCAGATTTTTATATCAGTAAGACAACACAGAGCACAGGAGGAGAAGTGGTACTGTGCAGAGTCCACTGAGAATTACACCCAGCATACAGGACAAGAGAAGTAGTACTGTGCAGAGTCCATACATACAGAATAGAACAGATACCGAGAATTACACCCGACATACAGGACAAGAGAAGTAGTACTGTGGGGGGGCGTGGCTGTCTGGCACCGAAGATGGATGCATAGTCTAACAGCTCCTCGGTGAGAGAGGACAAGGGAGCGACTCAGGCCCGCCAGGTACAGTGATACCTCGCCATCTTCGCCCCAGAGCTGCAGCATAACCCCGCCGACGATGTCCCGCAAACGGATGGGGGAATTCAAACCATGCTCATGTCACTGCAGTCATCACTGATGACAGACCTTTCATCACAGTTTCACAAAATTAACACAGACATGAGCTGTATGGGCCACAGAGTTACTACCATTGAAAAAGGAATGGTGGAATGCACAGTGAATGATTTGATTGACATGTACGATGAGGTCAGAGAGGAGCAGGAGTGGGTCCGGACCAAGCTTGCAGACTTAGAAGACCGTTCCAGACGCAGTAACATTAAGATACGGGGGTTCCCTGAAACGATTCTGCCAGCAGACCTACACAAGTATGCCAAAGACATCATACGCACCATTCTGCCCGACGCTTCGCCCAGGGACATCAGTGTAGACAGGATCCACAGAATCACAAAGCCCCCTCATCTAGCAGCATCTATACCAAGGGACGTACTCATGCGGGTCCATTTCTTCCATATAAAAGAAAAAAAATGATGTCAAGCCAGGTCTAAAACACCACTGCCCCGACCCTACAAGTAGAGGTAGACGGATATGGGTTTTTCTCTGGCCGATGCCGATATTTAGAAATCGTGGTGGCCGATGGCCGATATGTGATGCCGATTTTTTTGGCAGATTTTTTTTTTTTTTTTTCTTCTTTTTTTTTACCTTCATCTCATAAAATCTAACAGTTAGACCCCTTTCACACTGGGGCGTTTTTCAGGCGCTTTTGGGCTAAAAATAGCGCCTGTCAAACGGCTCCCCTGCAGTCTCAGTGTGAAAGCTCGAGTGCTTTCACAGTGAAGCGATGCGCTGGCAGGATGTTAAAAAAAAGTCCTGCAAGCAGCATCTTTGGAGCGGTGTATACCACTCCTCCACCACTCCTGCCCATTGAAATGAATGCGCACCGCTGCCGAATCGCCTGCAAAGCGTTTCGGCAGCGGCGCTTCAGGGGCGCATTTATCCCCTTCCTCGGCTGCTAGCTGGGTTATAAGCGCCCTGCTAGCAGCCGAATAGCGCTGCTAAAATGATGGTAAAGAGCCGCTAAAACTAGCAGCGTTTTACCGTCAACGCATGCCCGCTCCAGTGTGAAAGCAGCCTTCAGTGATACAGAAAATTTTTTACATTTAAACATTTATTAAACAAAGCAAACCTCCAATCAGTTCACTTGTATGTAGAATTTAGATTAAAAAAAAAAAAAAAAACAAACACCTCTCTTAAATATTAAATACACAAAAACAGGTAATCAAAACTTCTGGATGAAAAAAAAAATGGGCTAACTTTACTGCTTAGTTTTTTTTTTAAATTTATTAGTGTATTTTTTTTTTTAAAAAATTGCATTTGAAAGACCGCTGCGCAAATACCGTGCGACATAAAATATTGCAACAACCGCTATTTTATTCCCTAGGGTCTCTGCTAAAAAAAAAATATATATAATGTTTGGGGGTTCTAAGTGATTTTCTAGCAGAAAATACAGGATTTTTACTTGTAAGCAACAAATGTCAGAAAAGATTTAGTCTTTAAATGGTTAAACTGAGAACTTCTACACATGGAGCTCAGCTCATTCATAAGTGTAAACATTGTATCCTTCAGGTTCTTTTTATCAGATTTGGCAGGCTGCCCAGAGGAGGGAGAAGTCACTTCACAGTTTTCAGGCAACTTGCATTGACTTCTATTACAGAAGTCTTTTGCAAGTCACACTGAAGCTATATGGGCTGTTTTTACCAGCACAATCAGCCGATGCCGATTAAGTAAAAAACCCCAAATATTGGCCGATATATCGGTCGACCTCTACCTACAAGGGTATCCAGCTGTACCCCGACCTCTCAACTCAGACGGAATCTGAACTCTGTCACTAAAGGCCTCCACAACCACAAAATTGTGTATAAGTGGCGCTACCCTGCGACTCTCCTCATTACAAGGAATGGTAGCACCCATACTGTTGGTGATCTACAGAAAGGCATGCACCTCCTGCACGACTAGGGTATCATCCTGGAACCCCCCAAAGTGGATGTCCCTCTGCAGCAGCGCAGAACCTTGGAATCTCGTCGACACCAGGGGACCAAAGGTAACCAACCACAGACCAACACCTGATCTGAGATGACGGGCCTACAACCCCAACGGCATTTCTCCCTCACTGTTCATTGTTCAACAAGTTCTTCTCAGTTACTAACCATTTCCCGCCCATAGCGGCCTAGCTGTATTCAGTTTTTTTTTTTTTTGCTCACGCACGCGGCCTCTTTTCCTGTATCGGACAAACACTACCTAACAGGAACGTTCTCAGCATTTCTACTTGAACATAACATTGATTTGACTTATTGCTTTTTCCTCGCAGCTCTAGAACTAAACCAGCAACACCGTGAAATCTCCAACCCAGCGGACCCGCAACTTCTGACGACTAACTGTAACGCCCCGTACACACGGTCGGATTTTCCGACGGAAAATGTCCAATCGGAGCGCGTTGTCGGAAATTCCGACTGTGTGTGGGCTCCATCGGACATTTTCCATCGGATTTTCCGACACACAAAAGTTGGAGAGCAGGAGATAAAATTTTCCGACAACAAAATCCGTTGTCGGAAATTCCGATCGTGTGTACACAAATCCGACGGACATGCTCAGAATAAATAAAGAGATGAAAGCTATTGGCCACTGCCCCGTTTATAGTCCCGACGTACGTGTTTTACGTCACCGCGTTTAGAACGATCGGATTTTCCGACAACTTTGTGCGACCGTGTGTAGACAAAACAAGTTTGAGCCAACATCCGTCGGAAAAAATCCTAGGATTTTGTTGTCGGAATGTCCGAACAAAGTCCGACCGTGTGTACGCCCTATAAGTGTTTACCAATCTATTTCCCACCACACGCACCAACGACAGCTGCCAACAATGCCGTTTACCATCTTATCAATCAATGCCAAAGGCCTAAACCACCCGGCCAAAAGACACTCCTTATGGCACACAGCTGAAAGACTCAATAGTGACATCGTCTGTGTCCAAGAGACACACTTGCTGCCCAATTCAGCAGTCCTTTGTTCTAATAAATACTCCCACATCTATCACGCTACCTATACATCAAAAAAAAAAAAAAGAAAGAGGAGTCCTCGTGGCTATAAAAAATACTTTAGACTTCCACCTGCTCAAAGAGATCTCTGACCCGCAGGGTAGATACTTAATCCTACTTTGCACCCTTAATAAAATCAAGTACACACTACTAAATGTATATGCCCCCAATACCCATCAGTTGAGCTTCATCCGGAAAGCCATAAGCAAAGCCCAAGAAGTCAGAAAAGGTCATCTACTCATTTGTGGCGACTTCAACTTGGTAGCAGATATCCATATGGATACCACTTTAGCAGCCAAAAGAAGAGAGCCCCCCCCTGAAGCAATTCCTCACATCACAGGATGTATTTGATGTCTGGAGATGTCATCATGGGTCTGAAAAGGGCTACACCTATTTTTCACATCATAAATCCTATTGGAGAATAGACCTGTTCCTTACAGATAAGTGGTTGTTACAAAAAAAAATCAGCGCATCTGTTACCCACACCATGACGTGGTCAGACCACGCTCCAATCACAATCTCTATAAATGACACTGAATGCCAGCGAAACACGTTTATCTGGTAGCGCCAATAACTATGTATTGCAACAAATAAACCACTCGCAGGAAATTAAGGAGCACCTAAAAGAATACTTTGACCCCAATAGTGGTTCAGTGGGGGACCTCGCTATGGTGTGGAACGCGCACAAAGCTTATTAAAAGTTATTTGAGGGGTTATAATGAAATTAAGTTCCCTATGTAAAAGGAAGAGGATGCAGCGCATTGATGATCTGACCTCACAAATTGCAAGCATTGAGACCCTGCACAAAACCAAACCAAACCCAACACAACTGGCCCAACTGCTGTCACTGAGGCAGGAATTGAGGACACTTCTCAACTCCTTCAAACACATACAGCACAAAATCAAAGCCACCTCCTATTCCACCTCTAACAAAGCGGGGGGGAAAATTGGCGCAGCGCCTGAAGAGGCAAAGGACAAAGACTAAAATAACCCACTTATTCCACCCTTACACCAAAGAGAAACTGACTAATTCCCAAGACATTGCTAACGCGTTTAGTGACCTATATAATATTAGACAAGACCCAACCCTTAAATGAGGATATTGATGCATTTCTGACCAGGAGATTCTCACAACGATACACTCATTACCATCGGGGAAAGCTCCAGGACCGGACGGGGGGGGGGGGGGGGGGGGAGTATTACAAAAAATGTTCCAGTCAAATAATCCCACACCTAACGCAAGTATGCAAGGACGCGGCCTCCTCTTCCACGCTTGCTAAGGAAATGTTGAATGCTATTATTGTCACACTCCTGAAACCAGGGAAAGAACCAACCTCCCCTCAAAATGTCCGTCCTATATCCCTCTTGACCCCGGATGTAAAAATATATGCCAAAACCATTGCCAGAAGCCTGCTAGAGATAATGCCAGATCTCATACACTTGGACCAATCTGGGTTCACCAGAGGAACTGAAGGAAGCCCAATAACTGCTAGACTGGTTTGGAAGGGTCTCCTATTATAAGCTAAACACATCCAAATCACATATTCTAGAGCAGTGGTTCTCAACCTGGGGGTCGAATGAAGATTTGCCAGGGGTCACCGAATCCTGGGCTGTTTCTGAAGCCCACACCACTCTCCCAGCTATTTTGCGGCCGCCCAGCAGGGCTGTTCCTGGAGCCCGCAGCCGCCCACTCAGCCTCTTCGCAGCCACCCATTCAGTTCACAGCATGGCTGGGGGGGCAGAGACTAGAGGTCAGCTGACTAGTGAGGAATGTGAAGTGGGAGGGGCTGGAGGAGACCCCAACTCCTGCTTTCGGCATAGGTGTCACTGCTGCGAGACACCACAAAGTCTGAGATGCAGTGAAGCCAGAGACGCAGTGAAGCCAGAGACACAGTGAGTAAAACTACCTGTGATTATAGTAGTCATTAAAAGTCCCCACTACAGTTCTCAGATCAGCAGATGACCCAAGTTGCCTGATCAGAACTCCCCCCAGCACTGCCACTCATCCCATCCCCCCCCCCCCACTAAGGAGTAAGAGAAGAAATAAAAATAGAGAATACATGAAAAGGAGAGGAAAAGGAGGGGGGGGGGACAAAGAAAAAGGGAGAGAAAGAATAAATGAAAGAACAAGAAAGATGGCAAGAGAGGAATGGGGGAATAAAAACAAGAAATTAGGATAGAGAGAAATAAAAGGGAAAGAAAGGATAACAAAGAAGGAGTGGTACATCCTAAAATATACCATAAGGGGTTTTAATACTGTACGAGTAGAAGGGACTCAGGTAAAATGTCCATGGGTTTTGGGCGCAAATTACTTGTCTTGGAGGCCGACAACCCACGCTACGTAAATAATTTTACTGTTAGGGGTCCCCACAGCTTGGGAAATTTTATGAAGGGGTCACCACACTAGGAAGGTTGAAAACCACTGTTCTAGACCTTAAACTAGACGCCACAACAAAAAACTTGCTACAGGTCCAATACCCGTTCACCTGGCCAAGCAAAAGTATTTCCTACCTTGGAATTCACCTTACTCGATCGGTCAAAAACCTTTTCTCGGTTAATTATAAACCTCTCCTGGTCAAACTGCAAACAGAAATCCAATCAATACTTAAACATGAATTATCATGGTCCAGCAGACTTGCAGCATTCAAAATACTACACCTACCACAAATCCTCTACTTATTTAGGACGCTCCCTATCCCCATACCCAAATATTTTTTCAAATCTTAGAACTTCATTCAACAAATGTATATGGAAAGGATCTAAACCTAGGTGCGCACTCGAAACTTGTGAAACATAAAATAGCGGGTGGCTCGGGAACCATTGACTTTGAGGATTATTACGCAGCCGCAGTGCTGGACCAACTTACTGAATGGTTCCAACAGTACCCTAACAAATTGTGGAGTAAAATAGAAAATGTAATCACTAATACGCCCAAATTTAAAATGGTGGTTAATGAGCACCCCCACTAGGATCCAAATTACCTTCGGCGCTATCCCCCACCATGTTAACTCAGGCCATCGCTTGGCAAAAATTGATCCAAGATAGTGCCAAATACCCCAACACACCACGGATATTGAATCACTTCATCACCTATCACCTGACTTATCTCTAACCCAATGGTCCTGACAAGGCATCCCCTATATTCAAAACTTAATACAGGGCTCCCGTATGAAACCCTTTACTCTCCTTCAACGCAAATATAACCTACCCCCCTACTGACCTTTTAACATATATCAGAGTCAAACACTGTCTCGAAAAGATCCACTTACCTCTTTACACAGTTCCTCTGAAAGCTTGGGAACACCTGACAAATACATCCTAAAAAACCAAAAGGGATCCCTCTATTTTATAACACGCTTCACCACACCAATGGCAACGAGCCCTACAAAAAATATACAAAGCAACTAATTGCTCCGCACTATGGGAAATCACCCAAAAACTGTCCCTCAGATGGTATCGAACCCCTTCGAAGCTCGCATTGTTTGGTTCGGGAGCTCCAGACACGTGTTGGAGGTGCAAATTAGCCAAAGGTGACCTATTCCACACAATGTGGAAGTGCAACCGTATCCAATCATATTGAAAAATCATCTTCCAAATCCTTTCGGAAATATCAAATCAACAGATACCTCCGGTGCCTGACCTAGCGATCCTGAACCTCAACATTGAATCTGTGCCTCAACCCGTCAGACATGGGACTACACACATTCGATTAGCGGCCAGACTGAACATAACCAGACTGTGGAAAACAGAAAGGGCCCCATCCACAGACAGACAACACACTTGATTTGGTAAACCTCCACTATAGTTATGAAGTGGCAATGGCAACTAGCGGAGACTATATGATTAAGGGAAAGAAAGTGTGGTCTCCGTGGGAAAGGTGGTCTGGAGCTGCTTCCTTTGACACAGTTGAGTTGCAATTACCAAATAGTCATGATTCAGCAGTAAGTTAATCTCCAATGTCTTCACATTGGTCATGTATAGGTTACGCAAACGACATAGACCCAGCACTCCCCCAGGCAACAAACGAGATCCCATTGGGGGTTCCTGGGGGAGAGACGAAATATAATTTCATGACAGCCTATATTTAATGTATAAATTGTAGTACAGAGTTTTCTGTTAGTAGATCCACGAACATGTATCTGTATATTATTTTATCTGCGATACTATGCAAACGATGTACAATGTACTCATTGTTTTCTTATGTCTTTATTGTAAAACAAAAACCTATTGATGAAAAAAATAATTCAATAAACCCCCAATAAAGTAAAAATAAATAAAATAAAAAAGAAGGGGGGGGGGTGAAAAAACATCGCAAAACACTAACAAAATAGATATTTTTCTTCTATTGGTCAATTAAAGACCGCCAAGGCTCATAAACATGCATACAAAACGCCCAAAAAAATGCTCAAAAATGCGACGCTCGGGTGTGAATGAAGTCAAAGAGATCAATTAGCCCTCCTAGTTCTTATCCTAGAGCAGTGATGGTGAACCTTGGCACCCCAGATGTTTTCGAACTACATTTCCCATGATGTTCATGCACTCTGCAGTGTGTTTGAGCATCATGGGAAATGTAGTTCTAAAACATCTGGGGTGCCAAGGTTCCCTATCACTGGGCTAGGACTACAAGTCAATTAATAAGTGTATGTTCTTGAGATGGACATCTGGATGGATTGAGTAGGTTTAGCAAAAAAAGGAAAAAAAAAAAAAAAAAGACAGATGGGCAGGGCTGACACCACTCACCATTGTGCTTCTTTGCTGTTCTGTACAGTACCAAAATTAGGAACCCCCCTCCCAAACACATACTTAAATGACACATGTAGGTGGCTATTTATGTATTTCAGCTGTGAGGCATTAAATAGGATAGCCCCCATTCCCACCACCCTACCAACATCTTCCCCATTCCCACCACCACCCTACCAACACCTCCCCCATCCCCCCCACCACCCTACCAACACCACCCCCATCTCCCCCCATCCCCACCACCACCCTACAAACATCTCCCCCCATCCCCATCACCACCCTACCAACATCTCCCCCATCCCCACCACGACCCTACCAACATCTCCCCCATCCCCACCACGACCCTACCAACATTTCCCCCATTCCCACCACCACCCTACCAACATCTCCCCCATCCCCACCACGACCCTACCAACATCCCCCCCATCCCCACTGTTAGGTGCTCGTCTTTCCCTTGTGGCCTAGGCTCTTGAGTTGGCTCAGTGGAGGACCTCGCCGGCGGATAATCAATACACATACACACGGGGGTACGTGATGAATGATTACAAAGTTTAATAGGCAGGTGGCTCTTTTATGTTGTGTCTTTTCAAGACACTGCCCCACTTGGGGCCAATCAGGTTAATACACATAAACATACATTAGCATATATTAGTAATTTCTTCATCTTGTGATTTCAGTTTAACCTATACAGTTCAGGCTAAAGGTCAATGCTTTCTTAATTTCTGCTACCGTCTGCTGACCATCAGTTGCCCGACCACAAGTTCCTGAACAGCTAATTCTGGCCGTTTCATATCCAACAAAAGTGTACAGAGATAAAAACCACAAACAGATGTTTCCTTAGATGTAGACATCAGACAAGAATAGACAGGTCTTGGGTCACAATGCAATGAGATCTTTCAGTTAATTATGTAATGCTAACAGTTTGTCACATACACTAAAATATACCATTATATTAGTTAAGCAAATAAGCAATCCTGAACATAAGATATGTTAGGGTATAATCAATAATCAATCAATAATGCAATGGTCAATGGAATCCCCTTACACCCACCACGACCCTACCAACATCTCCCCCATCCCCACCCTACCAACATCTCCCCCATCCCCACCACCACCCTACCAACATCTCCCCAATTCCCACCACCACCACCTCCCCCCATTCCCACCACCACCCTACCAACATCTCCCCCCATCACCACCACCCTACCAACATCTCCCATCACCACCACCCTACCAACATCTCCCCCCATCACCACCATCTCCCCCCAACATCTCCCCCCATCACCACCATCTCCCCCCCATCACCACCACCCTACCAACATCTCCCCCCATCACCACCAGCCTACCAACATCTCCCCCCACCACCACCACCCTACCAACATCTCCCCCCATTCCCACCACCACCCTACCAACATCTCCCCCAATTCCCACCACCACCACACCACCAACATCTCCCCCAATTCCCACCACCACCAACATCTCCCCCAATTCCCACCACCACCATCTCCCCCAATTCCCACCACCACACCACCAACATCTCCCCCAATTCCCACCACCACACCACCAACATCTCCCCCAATTCCCACCACCACACCACCAACATCTCCCCCAATTCCCACCACCACCACCACACCACCAACATCTCCCCCAATTCCCACCACCACCAACATCTCCCCCAATTCCCACCACCACCACACCACCAACATCTCCCCCAATTCCCACCACCACCACACCACCAACATCTCCCCCAATTCCCACCACCAACATCTCCCCCAATTCCCACCACCAACATCTCCCCCAATTCCCACCACCACCACACCACCAACATCTCCCCCAATTCCCACCACCACCACACCACCAACATCTCCCCCAATTCCCACCACCACCACCAACATCTCCCCCAATTCCCACCACCACCACACCAACATCTCCCCCAATTCCCACCACCACCACACCACCAACATCTCTCCCAATTCCCACCACCACCACACCACCAACATCTCCCCCAATTCCCACCACCACCACACCACCACCATCTCCCCCAATTCCCACCACCACCACCACAACACCAACATCTCCCCCAATTCCCACCACCACCACACCACCAACATCTCCCCCAATTCCCACCACACCACCAACATCTCCCCCCATTCCCACCACACCACCAACATCTCCCACCATTCCCACCACCACACCAACATCTCCCACCATTCCCACCACCACACCAACATCTCCCCCCATTCCCACCACCATCACCCTACCAACATCTCCCCCCATTCCCACCACCACCACCCTACCAACATCTGTTGTATCTGGTAGACCAGACGACATTTTCTTGTGAAAAGAAAAAAAAAAATGTAACTGGCGAGAAGAGTTTCACTTTGCTGTTTACGTTCAGCCAAGTGTGTCCTCCTGCCGTAAACAAGACTCAGTAGGGACCTCGTGTAGCATATGCCAGAACTTGCATCTATTCAGTGACTGGACACTGATCCAAGGTCATGGCTCTAGGGTTGGACAAGGTCCAGTCAATGAGTAGATAAGAGTTCAAAACACACACATAGATTGATCTATGATGGTCATCCAAGGTTCCATCAATGGATCTCAGCTCTCAAAATTAAGCCACACGCACCATACAACATTATGCTCAAAACAGTGTTCTCCAAACTGCGGCCCTTGGGGTGCTATTCTATTCAACAATGGGGCACAATTCCGCCCAATGACACCAACAATGGGGCACAATTCCGCACAATGACACCAACAATCAAAAGAAGGCCTAGTGCTCTGGGCACAGCATACCCCTCAGGATTTTGAGGACAGACCAGGAGAGCATTTAAAAATCCCTTTATTGGTTAAACAAAATTATTGTACAGTAGAAAACATTAAAACCAATAGTAATAATACAAAATTGCAAGCATAACGGTGACTGCCCTCTGAAGTAATAGCGGGCTAATATACGTAGCTGTTTCGAATGTTACAATCGAATTGAGATAATTTTATACAGAGATTGAATAAGCATATAAGCAGTGAACATGGCCAAGGAAAAAACACACACTCACATACCTGAGCTGACCGCTGCTAAACACAAAGGGGAAAGGTAGAATGGATATAGCCTGCAGAATTGCTGCCTTGCGGTGCGGAGATAAGGATGTGTGGCTAGGTGTGTAAAGCCAAGACCAACGGTATGAAAGGTAAGAGCCGGGCAGACCCACAATCACTGCAAGAACTCCCACTGAGTGGAGTATCTACTCCCACCAGCATAAGGTCAGCCAGCAGGTAAAGGAGTTCAACCAGTAGCCTCCTGTCTAGTAAAGACAGAGAAAGCATGTTAAGTACTTGAAGTGGCAATTGGGGTCAGAGATTGGTAGTGTTAATACCGTATGAAAATATTTAAAATGTAAGCTCACCATGTCAGGAAGTACACACAGGTCGATGGGTCCTAGCAGCAAGCAAGCACCGGCAATGTGAATGCTGCTGCTGGACAAAGCCAACTCAGCTGTGGCTGATGAGGCAGAGTGTTGCGCCAGAGATGGCTGCAACCATCTGCCTCATATTTCCCAGGCAGAGCAGGGCGTGCCAACCTCCAAAGGAGGCGGAGCCGCGTCATTCCACCACCGGCGCGCGTAGGACCCACCTCTCTGTGCTCCAGGCTGGAACGCAAACAGGAAGGGGCACAGCCATCGGGCTGAGCTCCATAGGGCTACAAGACCCTGAACTACCGCCTAGCTATTGTTGAAAATAATAACTCGTTTGAAAAATGGGAGAAAATGTGAAAAATCATAAACACATTATATAGATAAAATTGTATTAATATGAAAAAGCCTACACAGATGTGAAAATACAGATACACAGATGAATCTACTTCTGATGAAGGTTAACTAGAGGTCCAACTCACAAACCCCTGATTAAAAGCCCTCCAAGAAGGGCTTGAGATTAAAAGCCTCGTTAAGGCTGGGGGTGCAGTGGCATTGAGGTGGAACATCCATCTCAATTCACTCTGTAGGAGTGCTTTATTGGAGTCACCCCCTCTAGGGCTGGTAGGAATGTGGTCCAAAGCAAAAAAAAAAAAAAAAAAAAAAAAAAAACGCACTTTGGGAGTGCAATCAGCATTCACTAAACGGCAGTGTCAACCAATGGGGAGGTCAGGATCCTTTTTATTGATACTATGTGGCGATAAATGCGTTGCCAGAAGGGTAGTTTGGTTTTGCCTACGTAAAAGCAACTGCATTCGCACTGCATTAGGTATACCACCCCTGCAGTGGGAAAATTTACAAAGTGTTTGGATCTGAGTGACTCCCCATTGGGTAGCACCGCCGATTTGTTTGTGTCCATATATTGGCAATAGCTGAAGTTCCCGCATCTAAATGTGCCCGTCAGTTTCCTGTGATCTCGTGTATTGGCCTTAAATTTGCTGTGGACCAATTTGTCTCGTAAGGAAGGGGCCCTTCTGTAAGTAATGAGAGGCTGTGTGGATACAAAGGGTGCTAACGTGGCATCCATACTTAGTAGGCGCCAATACTTTTGCAATATATCTCTAACTTGTCGATGCTGTTGGCAGTATCTTGTGACGCCGCGTGTGGGAGGGGATTCGCCAATTGGTTTTTTTTTAGAAAAAAGAAGGTCCTTCCTACATCTGTTTCTAGCTTTTTTGTAGGCCTTCTTAAGGATACCATTGGAGTATCCCCTGTCGCGTAGTCTTTGTCCGAGTATGGCGGCCTCTTGGTCAAAGAGGGCATCGCTAGAACAGTTACGCCTCGCCCTGATATATTGGGCAAGGGGATGGAGGCCAATAACGGTTCAGGGTGAAAAACCGAACGCAGCCAGTATCGTATTACCCGCAGTGGGTTTCCTAAAAAGTTCGCTTTGGAAAGAACCATCACTGTCCTTTATGATGGTCAAATCCAAAAAAGGAATCCTGGACAGATTGTAGGTCATTGTAAATTGGAGATTGAAGGCGTTTCTGGAATTCATATACTCCAGAAATTTCAACAAAAGTGTAATTGAACCATCCCACATCAAAATAACATCGTCTATGTAGCGATACCATGATACAACATGTTCGGTGTATCCAGCTGCCTCATCATCCATAAACAGTAATCTTTCCCACTCCCCCAGATACAGGTTAGTACTGTTTCCCTTGTATTTCATTAATCATTGTCTTTTCTCATTGTTCTAGAGACTTCCTTTCAACTTATGCTGATGTACTGTCATGCGGGCTCTCAGGCCTGAACTGACTGCTTCTCAACTGCTTCTGACTGCACTTTGTCTCTCGATCCCCTGCCTGTATTCCTATGGGCCACACATTGCTCCTCCATTGCATGGGGTTGAAGCCTGGGCGTTTCCATTGACTGCCCTGCGCACGGGAGACATCCGATCACCACCAGCTAGGCGGTAGTTCGGGGTCTTCTAGCCCTATGGAGCTCAGCCCGATGGCTGTGCTCCTTCCTGTTTGCGTTCCAGCCTGGAGCGCAGAGAGGTGGGTCCTACGCGTGCCGGTGGCGGGATGACACGGGATGCCGCTCTGCCTGGGACCTTTGAGGCAGGTGGTTGCAGCCATCTCTGGCACAACACTCTGCCTCATCAGCCACAGCTGAGTTGGGCGCTGTTTGCAGCCCATACTCAGCTGTTTGTAATGGCCACATTGGCTATTTAAAGGCTTTGGCCAGCACCAGCAACCACATTAGCAGCGATCAGCTCAGGTATGTGAGTGTGTGGGTTTTCCTTTGCCATGTTCACTGCTTATATGGTTATTCAATCTCTGTATAAAACGATCTCAATTCGATTGTATTACTGTACAAATGCTCAAATACGTTTACATTATAGAACATGTTTGCTATAGATGACATACAGCCTTTGAAGAAGGACACTTAGTCTGAAACATGTCAGGCGTCATTCTAAACAGCTACGGATATTAGCCCGCTATTACCTCAGAGGGCAGTCACCATTATGCTTCCAATTTTGTATTATTACTATCGATTTTAATGTTTTCTACTGTACAATAGTTTTGTTAACCAAAAAAGGAATTTTTAGTCTGTCCTCAAAATCCTGAGGGGTATGGTGTGCCCAGAGCACTAGGCCTTCTTTTGTTTGTTCATTGGATTGGCCAGACCAGGCTATACACGCACTGCCATTACGCCCAATGACGCCAAGAAGGGGGCACAATTCCGCCCAATGACGCCAACAATTCCGCCCAATGACGCCAACAATTCCGCCCAATGACGCCAACAAGTGGGCACAATTCTGCCCAATTACACCAAAAGGGGCACAATTCCGTCCAATGACACCTATGATGGGGGATTGTTTACGCCAGCGTCACTGGTTGTTACTATGGTGCAGGCGGCTGGACCGCAGAGTCACTGGTTGTTACTATGGTGCAGGCGGCTGGATTGCAGTCACTGGTTGTTACTATGGTGCAGGCGGATAGGCATCACCGGCCGCTAGGACACAGGTTGCCAAGCCACACAGCATCATTGGTTATGGTGCAGGCAGCTGGATCACCACGCGTCACTGGTTGTTATGGTGCAGGCTGCATGGCGTCCTTGGTTACTATGGTGCAGGAGGCTGACCCACACAGCATCATTTGTTGTTATGGGGCACGTGGCACCAGTGCCCCATCGGGAGTAAGGCCTCCCTTTGTTGCAGCATGGGCAGCCTCCAATATGGACACTCTGGCTTTAGGGCCACCGCCCCAACCAAGTGCCACCTGAGGTGGTCACCTCATGTTCTCGGATGTGACGGATGATGAAGATTCTCTGGTTGGTGTAGAAGGCAAATCGCCGCCCATCAGACTATTATTCTTACTGCACTATTTTTAGCGGCATTCCCAACATAAAAAAGTTAGAATTTTTATATCGAACTTTGAAATGATTTTTTAAAAACTCTCAGAACTTCCTTTCTGGTAACGATCGTTCCCTCCGCCATTCAACCCAGTTTCTTCAACCGTCAGATAATCCGAGGGTGGACGATACGTGGGGTGGGGGGGCAGGAAATCATCCTCTATCTGATTTTTAGATCAGCAAGACGACACAAAGCACAGGAGAAGTAATACTGTGCAGAGTCCATACAAACAGAATAAGAACAGATACCGAGAATTACACCCGGGATACAGGACAAGAGAAGTGGTACTGTGCACTGGGACTCTATAAAAGCCGTAGACGCCCATCCCCCACACCGGGGACATCAGATGTTGTGCAATGCGGAGACCTTGGCCGTGTTGGAGGAGGGGGATCCACTCACATCCTCCCCGGGGACTCTGATAAGGAATGTAGAGAACGCTCGCTGAACCCGATCATGGTTGTAGAAGTCCTTGATTTAATAAAAACTTTGTGGTTTCATTGCAGACTTGTTTTTTGTTTTAACACCCGATGACATCGCTGGGTCTCTGTGCTTCTCTATACAATACAGGCATATCATGGCTGGTGGGGTACTGTACATAGATTCCCGAAATAATCTCAGCACCTGGGCTCAGTACTCCTCTCCAAGGTCCTCATCCCTGATGCATGCAGCGGATGGGCTCCTGGGAGGAGTTATGCCATGGGTCCATCCTGTAGTGCCTGACGAAGGTGGGACCATTAGACAGAGTGGTGGCAGTGCCTGATGAAGGTGGGGACCATTAGATGGAGTGGTGGCAGTGCCTGACGAAGGTGGGACCATTAGATGGAGTGGTGGCAGTGCCTGATGAAGGCGAGACCATTATATGGAGTGGTGGCAGTGCCTGATGAAGGTGGGGACCATTAGATGGAGTGGTGGCAGTGCCTGACGAAGGTGGGACCATTAGATGGCGTGGTGGCAGTGCCTGATGAAGGTGGGACCATTAGATGGAGTGGTGGCAGTGCCTGATGAAGGTGGGACCATTAGATGGAGTGGTGGCAGTGCCTGATGAAGGTGTGACCATTAGATGGAGTGGTGGCAGTGCCTGATGAAGGTGGGGACCATTAGATGGAGTGGTGGCAGTGCCTGATGAAGGTGGGACCATTAGATGGAGTGGTGGCAGTGCCTGATGAAGGTGGGACCATTAGATGGAGTGGTGGCAGTGCCTGATGAAGGTGGGGACCATTAGACGGAGTGGTGGCAGTGCCTGACGAAGGTGGGACCATTAGACGGAGTGGTGGCAGTGCCTGACGAAGGTGGGACCATTAGACGGAGTGGTGGCAGTGCCTGACGAAGGTGGGACCATTAGACGGAGTGGTGGCAGTGCCTGACGAAGGTGGGACCATTAGACGGAGTGGTGGCAGTGCCTGATGAAGGTGGGGACCATTAGACAGAGTGGTGGCTTTGCAGGGGTGTACAATGGTGGCCCCAGCCCTCTCTGCCCAGGAACAAGTGACAGCAATGGAAAACGCAGGAGGTAAGGGGGAGGCTGGGTCACATGATGTGGGTGAAGGCAGCTAAAGCAATTCTCCCCTGCCCAAGAACTGAGGGGGCAGTAGCTGATTGGGAGCTTTTAACCTCTCTCTGCTTGTGCTTCCTGTAGGGGGAGGAGCCTATCTCACGTGACCGCCCTGGAGGAGGACTCATGAAAAGAAATTTTGGCAATCAATATCCTTCAAATACATGTCTACCAGTGATGTTTCCTCAGATTTTTGTACAGGAGATAAAATACACATTTTAGGCCTGAAGATTCCCTAAAACCCCCAAAAAACATATCTTCTGAAAGCAGAGACACTGGAGAATAAAATGGTGGGAGTTGCACTTATTTATGTTGCAGGATATTAATACACTTCCTTATCAGAGGCCTATTTTCGGTAAGTTAAAGTGGAGCTCCACATTAAGGGGGAATGCCGCTAGTTTGCCTCCTCCCCCTCCGGTGCTCCATTTTGCACCTTGTGGGGGCGAGAGGGTACCCGGTTTTGACTGGTTCCCCATAACCAAGCTCCGTGGGGGCGGAGTTACACACGTGGGGGGGCATGGCCTGGTTGGAGTCCAGGCTCAAGTTGCCACTCCATTCACCTCTCTAGGACACTTCAGATGTGTGGCTTCCAGGGACTACACCCTTTGTTTCTCCCTCCCTCTTCCTGCTGAGTTTGCAGCGGAAAACTCAGCCAGAAGTTCAGCCCTCGCCGCAGCCAGGCCCATTCAGAAAAGCGCAGCATGGTTCGCCCAATAGGAAGCCGCAAGGCTTCCCCGCCAGTTTCCCTCATCAAAGATGGCAGCACCAGCACCTGAGAGCCGATTCAAGATTCGGCTCAGGTGAAGGCACTGCAGTATTTGTAGAGGCTGACTTAATTTTTTGGTGGGGGGCTGGAGCTCCACTTTAAATTTCAGGGCACACAAAACACAATACTTCATTTTTGATGAAGTGTAGAAGAAGACAAAGCTACGACGAGTAGATCGACACCAAACATGCCGAGCCATAAACTTGTTACCCGCCTCCAGTCCGGCCTTTTCTGGCACTTTGTTCACATGTAACAATCAGTATATTTTTTTTTGCTAGAAAATTATTTGGTTATTATTATACACCCCCCCCCCCCCCCCCACACACACACATTATTATTTTTTTTTTTTTTAAAGCAGAGGCCCTAGAGAATAAAATGGTGGGTGTCGAAATTTTTTATGCAAAATATTACATACAGACAGAACAAACGATTACAGCGCACACATACATCTTTTGTTTTGTCTATATGGTCTTGTGGCTGCACCATCTTTAATGCATCTTTTAGGGTGTGCCCCCCAAATCTTTGTAATTTTTTTTTTTTTTTTTTTTAACATCACACGGTATTTGCAGAGGTTTTTCCAATGTATTTTTTTTCCTCAAAAAAAAAAAAAACAAAAAAACAAAAAACAAAAACACACTTTAAATTTAAACCTCTTCTTACGGACCGCCCCACGCAGATATACTGTGGGCAGGGCGGCCCCTCCGGCGCGAAATCACTTACCTGTACATGATTTTGTGCACTGGGTCTGTGTGCCCCTGCCCCCCCCCCCCAGTGTGATTGGACACAGCGGGAGCCAATCAGGGACCCGCCGATCATTCTTAGGAGGTGAAGTAGAACGGCGCTCTGCCTATATAAACAAGGCAGATCACCGTTCTGTGACAGGAGTAGATGGAGATCTTGTGTTTCTGCTAAGCAGGAACAAGGATCTCCGTCTTCCCCCAGTCAAAGCACCCCCCCCCACAGTTAGTAAGCACCCCCCTAGGAGGACACTTAACCTCTTGATCGCCCCTGGTGTTAACCCCTTCCTTGCCAGTGTCATTTATACAGCGACAATGCTTCTTTTTTTTTTTTTTTTTTTTTAGCTCTGATCACTGTATTGGAGTCATCAGTTCCCAAAAAGTGCCACTTAGACCCCTTTCACACTGGGGCGGTTTGCAGGCGGTATCGCGCTAAAAATACCGCCTGAAAACCGCCCCTAAACAGCCTCCGCTGTTTGTTCAGTGTGAAAGCCCGAGGGCTTTCACACTGAAGCAGTGCGCTGACAGGACGGTGAAAAAAGTCCTGCAAACCGCTTCTTTGGAACGGTGAAGGACCGGTGTATTCACCGCTCCTTCACCGCTCCTGCCCATTGAAATCAATGGGACAGCGCAGCTATACCGCGGCTATAGCCGCGCTGTACGAGGTATTTTAACCCTTTTTCGGCCGCCAGCGGGGGTTAAAACCGCACCGCTAGCGGCCGAATACAGCTGCAAGAACGACGGTACAGCAGCGCTAAAAATAGCGCTGTTGTACCGCCGACGCCCCCACCGCCCCAGTGTGAAAGGGGCCTTAGTGTCAGATTTCTCCACTGCAATGTCGCAGTCCTGAAAAAAAAAAAAAAAAAAAAGAAGCCACAGAGGTGATCAAATACCACCAAAAGTAAGCTCTATTTGGAGAAGGGGGGGCGAATGGGCACACATCAATTTTATTTGGGTACAGCGTTGCACGACCGTGCAATTGTCAGTTAAAAAAAAAAAAATGTAGTGCTGCAAAAAAATTACCTGGTCAGGAAGGGGGGGGGGGGGGGTAAATCTTCCAGAACTAAAGCGGTTTAACCACTTCAGCCCCGGACCATTTGGCTGCCCAAAGACCAGAGCACTTTTTGCGATTCGGCACTGCGTCGCTTTAACTGACAATTGCGCGGTCGTGCGACGTGACTCCCAAACAAAATTGACGTCCTTTTTTCCCCACAAATAGAGCTTTCTTTTGGTGGTATTTGATCGCCTCTGTGGTTTTTATTTTTTGTGCTATAAACAAAAAAATAGCGACAATTTAAAAAAAAAAAAAAAAAAAAAAAAAGCATTATTTTTGACTTTTTGCTATAATAAATATCCCCAAAAAAAAGCATTTTTTCCCTCAGTTTAGGCCAATACGTACTCTTCTACATATTTTTTGGTAAAAAAAAAAAAAAACGCAATCAGCACATATCGATTGGTTTGCGCAAAAGTTAGTGTCTACAAAATAGGTGACAGTTTTATGGCATTTTTATAATTTTTTTTTTTTTTTTTAACTAGTAATGGCGGCGATCAGCGATTTTTATCGTGACTGCGACATTATGGCGGACACATCGGACACTTTTGGCGCGATTTTGGGACCAATCACATTTATACAGCGATCAGTGCGATTAAAACGCACTAATTACTGTGTAAATGTGACTGGCAGTGAAGGGGTTAACCACTAGGGGGCAGTGAAGGGGTTAAGTGGGGGGAGGGGCTACGTGTGACACGACACTGATCACCACTCCCGATTACAGGGAGCTGTGATCAGTGTCCTGTCACTAGGCAGAATGGGGAAATGTTTGTTTACATCAGCATTTCCCCGTTCTTCCTCTCCGTGACAATCGCAGGTATCCCCGCGGACATCGAGTCCGTGGGACCCGTGATCACACTCACGGAGGTCGCGGCAGGCGCATGCGCCCGCAAACTGATTCTTAAAAGGGCAACGTACAGGTATGTTAAACTGCCTGTACATGCCCTTCTGCCGACGTATATCGGTTGGCAAGCGGTTAATGGGAAAAAAAAAAACAGCTGGTGGACACGCTGGCTGGTTGATTGGGACGGCCTAAGAAAGCCAGTAAAAGTGGCGGCCAGAGGGTGTCCTCTTGGAAGAGGGAGGGGCCCTGAGCAAGGGGGGGGGGGGTGTCTGCTCCTGCTGCTTGCAAAAGCAGTCCAGCAGCTAGTTAGCCGCTAGGATTGCTTTTACAAGAGAACCAACCGCCAAGCTCTGAAAAACGGTACCGGGGTGACGTCTGCGGCTGCATATTGTGGAGACGAAACACAAGTCATACAAAATGGAGTCGGATACTAGTTTAGCTGTAGCTCTCCTATTTAAAGCGTAACTCCACCTTTGAGGAAAAAATAAAAAAAACATTCCCCCCCTCTGGGTGATCGATGTGCATTACAAGGATTATAACAACCTTTGTTGCAGATTCCTACCCTTTTGTTATTCTGAAGAAATCCCTGTGTGTTTGTCTGTGCCTCTGGGCCGAGCGGGTCTAATTGGAGTGGTTTCAAAATGAACTGTCAGGTGTGCAGTTGCAGAGCACTAATGAGGAAATCTGCTGGGCCTGCATCCCTTTAGACGTGTTCTTATTGAAAGTATCCCTCCAAAAATGACATTCTTGTTGCAGGGGATGCCTGAAATCTGACCTGTATTCTTAGTGCAGACTTCTGGGAAAATTGGTGAGCCAATCACACAAGCAGGAAATGATGTTTGTGGGGGAGTGGTCAGTATACATTCTGTGTACAGAACACCTCCAGGTAGCCATATTCCTTTGCATTTATATAAAATTACAGCGGCTGCAGATTGAAAAAGGAAATTTTTAAAGAACATTAAATTACATTATGATTAGTGTCACAATTATATGCGCTATATTTTTTCTTTGCCATTCCCCCCCCCCCCATGAAAGTGGAGTTACCCTTTAAATGTGATGTTTGATGTTTTTAAGCTGCATTCAGATATAGTCAGTATTTATGGTGGGAAAGGAATATATATTATTACATACCGGTCAATCGGTCATGTGACCTCATACTAAAGCGATTGATTATTGTATGTTCCAATTAAAGTCTGGGAAGAGAGAACGTTTTTCGGAAAGTACCCCGTTTTTTCCAGGTCCAAGGATCAAAGATCATCTTGAGAAACCGTCAATTTGTAAAAAGTTAGTTTCCTCCATCCCATGGCTATGTGCCCCAGATAGGGAAGAACACTGAAAGTTTTGTATAAAATCGAAGAGCTTTTGGCACACTTCGGTGTCGATCCTCCGTAGCGATCGTACCCACTGTCAGTAAACTTTATATTGATTGCATTGAGGCTCTGTTGTGGTTCATTTAAAAGCTCGGCTTAAACAATATCATCTCAAAATGATGAAAGTCCAGCAAACGTTAGGGGTAGGTCGCTCGTCTGGAAGTGGTTGTCATTTTTTAAAAGCTTCTGTTTTTCAACAAAATAAATCCTGGGTGATCCCGCCATGAAAGTCCCTGTTCAGGCACTTCCTGCCATACAGTGAACCCCCCCCCCCCCCCCCCCACAATACAGTCTTGTGTGGACACCACCTTGTAACAAGGTCTTCCGATGGAGACTACACGTGGCCATTTCTACATCCATGACCCAGGCACACCATATTGCTATATGGTGCTAAGCCCACTTACTGCGACAAAGTACCCCATGATTAGTGGGTCCTACACTATCCATAGACTGGGAGATCCTTCTCTGAACCATGGGAGCCATACACTCTTCTATATGGGAGAACTTGAGGTCTCCACCCATGACACAAGTGGACTCTAATGAGAGGCACTGATGAGGGAGTGAGGTGCTCCTCACCCAAAGGGATTTGGTCAGAATCCAGTGCCTCTCATGGTTCAGAGAAGCAGGATCTCCCAGTCTATGGATAGTGTAGGACCCACTAATTATGGGGTACTTTGTCGCAGTAAGTGGGCTTAAGCACCATATAGCAATATGCTGTGACCAAATCCCCATTTTATTTGATAATGTTTTTTGAAAACGTCTAGGCGCTTTAAATAAGCCTTACTGGAGGTAAATGTCTTTTTTGCATGTGTGCGCTGTAATATTTCGTTCTGCTGTACGGTCTTACGGCTGCACCATCTTTAATGCATCTTTTAGGGTGTGCCCCCCCAAATATCTTGTTTTTCCCCTGAGAAACACCACGCGGGCCATCACTAGGGTGACTGCAGGCAGGAAGTGGCTGCAAAAGATCAGCGCCGAGATGTAACAAAGAAGGGAAAAAATTGTGAAAACAAAAATATTTTACTTTATAAAACTGACCGTTGTGCTACCCGGGGGGATCCAGAAAATGCCGTCCTCCGGGTCAGAGTGACATGTAATGGAATAGTGAGAGGAGACAGGCGAGGGGAACGCACAGCATTAATCACCTCCGCATTTCTCTCGTACAGTCCAAGGACACATCTGTGCTTTCCCATGTTCACCTTATCTTCCATAATATATTGTTATACTATCCGGGGGAGTGGAGGACGGAGCGCACCGGGAGGGGAGCAAGGGGCGCACCGGGACGGGAGCGGGGAGGAAGGGGCGCACCGGGAGGGCAGCGTAGTGTACGGATCACACAGATGAAAGTCCCGCTCTCCTATCTCCTGTGTAATGATGGGAACTCCATTTACCTTCATTAGCAGGATTCTCCTCTTAAACAGGCTGGCTGAGATAGGCTGAGATATGCCAGGCAGAATATTCTGGGAGGTTTCCCGCACCCAGGAGCTGCAGGTGCCGTGTACACCAACTGAAGCTGTATTCATGTAAACCAAAATAAACCATCAACATTTACCCCTTTATGTGCATGCAACGTATCCCCCCCCCCCCCCCCCCCAACTGCTGGACTCCATACGCTGCGCTATACATTGCATCCCCCCTCCCTGACTGCTGAACTCTACACTACGCTATACATTACATTCTCCCCCCCCCCCCCCCATTGCTAAACTCTGTACATTATGCTATACATTACATTCCCCCTCCAATTGCTAAACTCTGTATGTTATGCTATACATTATATTCCCCCTCCAATTGCTAAACTCTGTATGTTATGCTATACATTACATTCCCCCTCCAATTGCTAAACTCTGTATGTTATGCTATACATTACATTCCCCCTCCAATTGCTAAACTCTGTATGTTATGCTATACATTATATTCCCCCTCCAATTGCTAAACTCTGTATGTTATGCTATACATTACATTCCCCCTCCCCGACTGCTGAACTCTGTACACTACGCTATACATTACATTCCCCCTCCCCGACTGCTGAACTCTGTACACTACGCTATACATTACATTCCCCCTCCCCGACTGCTGAACTCTGTACACTACGCTATACATTACATTCCCCCCAATTGCTAAACTCTGTACGTTATGCTATACATTACATTCCCCCTCCCCGACTGCTGAACTCTACACTACGCTATACATTACATTCCCCCCCCCCCCCCCCCCCCCAATTGCTAAACGCTGTACGTTATGCTATACATTACATTCCCAAGACTGCTAAACTCTACAATGACCTATGCACAGACATCCCCCAGAGTGTTGCTACACAATACATTACATTTCCCAGACTACTAAACCTTGTGCACTGTGCTATACATTACATTCCTCAGCCAGCTGGTGGACTCAACATTAACCAAAAACCTCTCAGAAGCTGCCGGCCACAACCTCAGCCTGGACACCCCCACCCCCCTACTCGCTGTCTCCTGGATTAAAAGGTTGCAGTAACACTCTTTGGACAGACACGCACCCTTCCCCGAGTGATAAGGAACTTCTACAATCTCTTATCTCCCAGTTGCAGCACAGCACACACACCAACTCCACACATCCACTACAATCACACGTCTATAGTAAGTACTGAGTCTGGGCGTCCTGCCATGGAGGGACTACAAGTCCCGGCACAGCCTCGGAACACCGTGTGCGGAGACATTTGTAGGAGGTCACATGACGGCTCAGAGGAAAGGAAAAGTGAAACTGAAGAGGAAGCTTTCTTTATATAAAAAGCCTCATGCACATTCACCCCTTCACTGCCAGACCCAACATCCACCCCTTCCTCCGTATTTTAGGTCATCGTTCCTGAAAGAGGAAGCCAAATCAGATCGGACTTCACTTGCTGCATGCTGGTCTGCAATTCCTGTGACTCAGAAAGCACTGAAGTCACTGCACCTCAATCATGCGGTTGCAGCAGTCTCGAAAAAAAAAAACAAAAAAAAAAAAAAAAACAAAAAACATACAATTACTTTAAAAAGCCCTCAATGGACCCCACCAGTCTGAGCTAAACTCATCTCTTTTCCCCATTCCCCTCCAAAATCTCTAGACCACAGTTTCTCAGCCAGGGTTCCCTGGATCCTTAAGAGTTCCTCCAGGAGGTTGTTAGGGGTTCCTTGAGCAACGAGCAATTTCTGCCTCTCAGAGAAGTTCCCACTGACACGTTGATCTTTTTAATTATCTGTAAGAGGGGAATTTTTCCCAATGACCATCACACTAATGGATCAGGAGTTGTAGAAATAGTCATTTTTAGCAGAGGTTCCCTGAGACTGGGAGTTGAGAAGGGCTGTTCTAGACCATCTAGTCTACAAGTGTCTGAGCTACCACCTCCAACCATCGTCCTTCAGTCTAGAATACTATTACACCTCTCAGCTGCATTTGATACAGTTGTCCACCCGTTCCTCCTCAAAATTACCTTCACTCCTTCTACACCACTTCCCTTGGTCAGCTGATGACCTCCCATGGCTTCCAATACCATCTCTAGGCTGACGAAACCCAAATCAATGCCTGCTCCTCAGCTCACTCCTTCCATCTCCTTCATTTATTACTAACCAACACATCAGTATAGATGTCAAATTACTTCCTAAATCTTTCCAAAAAGGAGCTAATAAAATTCCCCCCGCCCCCTCCTCCATCAAAATCAACAGCACAACCATCAGTCCCTCCTTCGTACCAGGATGCTAGGCGTAATTCTTGGCACTGCGCCCCGAGCCCACCCAGTTGTGTGACAATAGCGAATAAATAGACTCTATTTTCACACCGATTCTCCTCCCGGCCAATCAGGCCAATTGACCGAAAGGACAAGCGAGCTCATTGGCCTAGGAGGAGGGTGGGGGGTGCGATATGGCGGCAGGATCTGGAGCTGCTGGAGAGTTTTGCAGCCACCGGGAGAGAGCGGAGCTGTACGGAAGAGGAGCTGCTGCCATGCAGTCCCACCAGTAGGTTCTCTCCCGTTTCTATGGTGGTGCCCAGCTCAACGCCATGACAACAGGGTAGATGGCACACCAATGGTGGCTGGTGGTATATTTTGGGGGGGGGGGGGGGTGACACCCACAGCCAGCCCCTCAAAAATATACCACCACTGGCAACATCCCTCCTGCATTCAGACGTGCGCCATCTACCCCGTTGTCATGACGTTAAGCTGGGCACCATAGAAACTGGAGAAAACGTATGCATGGTATTGGAATCCGAGAGCGTGCGTCCTCGTAATGCCAGAGGTGAGCACCCTGTGTCCTGCATCTGTGAAGATAAACATCAGAGAAGGGGTTTTGTCATTGAAAATAAAGCTTTGTTAGTAAAAAAAAAAAAAAAAAAAAAAAAAAATGGCTAACTATTTTTTTAGCTTGTGCCTAGATTCAAAGCAAATTTGTCAAGCCCTGTTTCACCCTAAGGCCTTACTTGTAAATGTGGCACTTTGAGGCAAGCAAAATTTTTTTTTAAGTGTTCTCCTGTCACCAAATAAAATGGTCACCTTACAGTCCTAGTCACACGCCGTGTTTGACATTGGGGATCATTTTTGAAGCAAAGCACTGTCTTGGTGCTTCAAAGCCTCCATAGAAGTCTGTGAAAACGCTCGCTTACAGCACACACAGCTTCTGAGAGGCTATTATTCAGAGTTAGCTTTTGTTTTTGGAGGTATTGCAGGTAAGAGATATCCCAGGATGCACTGGGAAACCAACAACTGAACCAGAAAGACGTCATCAGCAGTCATTTCCTGTTCATGTATACAGTGAGGGGAAAACAGTATTTGATCCCCAGGCTGATTTTGTACGTTTCCCCATGACAGAGAATGATTAGTCTACAATTTTAAACGGTCGGTTTATTATACCAGTGAGAGACAGAATAACAACAAAAATACCCAGAAAAACGCATTTCAAAAAAAAGTTATAAATTGATTTGCATTTTAATATTATGAGTGAAAGAAGTATTTGATCCCCTATCAATCAGAATGATGTCTGGCTCCCAGGTGTCTTCTATACAGGTAAAGAGCTGGGATTAGGAGCACTCCTAATCTCAGCTTGTTACCTGTATAAAAAAAAAAAAAAAAAAAAAAAAAAAAAAAGGACACCTGTCCACAGAAGCAATCAGATTCCAATCTCCCCACTGTGGCCAAGACCAAAGAGCTGTCCAAGGATGTCAGGGACAAGATTGTAGACCTACACAAGGCTGGAATGGGCTATAAAACAAATCGCCAAGCAGCTTGGTGAGAGGGTGACAACAGTTGATGCGATTATTCGCAAATGGAAGAAACACAAAATAATTGTCAATCTCCCTCAGTCTGGGGCTCCATGCAAGATCTCACCTCAGAGTTTCAAGGATCATGAGAACGGTGAGGAATCAGCCCAGAACTACACGGGAGAATCTTGTCAATGATCTCAAGGCAGCTGGGACCATAGTCACCAAGAAAACAATTGGTAACACACTACACCGTGAAAGATTGAAATCCTGCAGCGCCCGCAAGGTCCCCCCCCCCCCCCCCGCTCAAGAAAGCACAAATACAGGTCCGTCTGAAGTTTGAAGTTTGCTAACAAACATCTGAATGGTTCAGAGGAGAACTGGGGGAAAGTGTTGTGGCCAGAAGAGACCAAAATCGAGCTTTGCCATCAACTCAATGTGCCATGTTTGGAGAAGGAAGAATGCTGCCTATGACCCAAAGAACACCATCCCCCACCGTCATACATGGAGGTGGAAACATTATGCTTTGGGGGTGTTTTTCTACAAAGGGGACAGGACAACTTGACCGCATCAAAAGGGACGATGGACGGGGACCATGTATCGTCAAATCTTGGATGAGAACCTCCTCCCTCAGCCAGGGCACAGAAAACAGGTCGTAGATGGGTATTCCAGCATGACAATGACTCAAAACACATGGCCAAGGCAATAATGTAGTGGCTCAAAGTAAAAGCACATTAAAAGGTCATGGAGTGGCCTAGCCAGGCTCCAGACCTTAATCCCATAGAAAATATGTGGAGGGAGCTGAAGGTTGTAGTTATCAAACGTCAGTTTGGAAACCTTAACCACTTACGGACCGCCCGTCGTTATACTGCCATAACTCTGGTATCTTCTTCAGCGGGCAATCCGCTTTCAGATAAAAGTGGTCTCTGTGGCGGATTCGCTGCAAGATCACTTATTGGTGGCAGGAGAGGGCCCCCCTCCCGCCACGCTCCGGTGCCCTCTGCCGCCGGCAGCAGCGGAGGCGATCAGATCCTGTCACGTCTGTGGTATGGAGATGACTGAGGGGAAGATGCCCCCCACCCACCTCCATACCATTGCAGGGCGGAAGCAACGTCAAAACGTAACTTCCGCCCATAGCTCTTAAAAAAAATAAAAATAAATTTAAAAAAAAAAAAAAAAAAAAAAAAAAAAAAAAAAAAAAGGGACTTTTTTTTTTTAATAAATTTTTTCAAACAATTTTTTTATTTTTTTTTTTTAATTGCATTTTAGTGTAAATATGAGATTTGAGGTCTTTTTGACCCCAGATCTCATATTTAAGAGGTCCTGTCATGTTTACATTCCTCGTAATAGGAATAAAAGTGACAATTTTTTTTTAAACAGTGTAAAAAGAAAAAAAAAATAATAATTTTTTAAACGCACTCCGTCCCGCCGAGCTCGTGTGCAGAAGCGAACGCATACGCGAGTCGCACCCACATATGAAAACGGTGTTTAAACCACACATGTGAAGTATCGCCGCGATCGTTAGAGCAAGAGCAATAATTCTAGCACTAGAGCTCCTCGAACTCAAAACATGCAACCTGTAGAATTTTTTAAACGTAGCCTATGGAGATTAAGGGTAAAAGTTTGTTGCCATTCCACAAGTGGTCGCAACTTTGAAGTGTGACATGTTGGGTATCAATTTACTCGGCGTAACCTCATCTTTCACAATACAAAAAAAAAAAAAAAATGGGCTAACTTTACTATTTTTTTTAATTCAAACAAAGTGTATTTTTTCCCAAAAAAAAAAAAAAAAAAAGCACACTTGTAAGACCGCTGCGCAGATACGGTGTGACAAAAATTATTGCAACGACCGCCATTTTATTCTCTAGGTTGTTAGAAATATATATATATAAAATTTAGTTTGGGGGGTTCCAAGTAATTTTCTAGCAAGAAACGTCTGACCTCTGATGGCCAACAAGGGTTTTGCCACCAAGTTATGTTTTGCGAAGGGGGTCAAATACTTATTTCACTCATTAAAATTCAAATCTATTTATAACTTTAGAAATGTGTTTTTCTGCATATTTTTGTTGTTATTCTGTCTCTCACTGTTAAAAACAAATAAAATGACCATTAAAATTATAGACCGATCATTTGTCAGTGGGCAAACGTACAAAATCATCAGGAGATCAAATACTATTTCCCCTCACTGTATATATTCTGGGAGTGTCTGGGGCTGACGTCACATCTGGTGCTCAGCGTGGGAACGCTATAAATGGAAGGTGAAGTGGGGACCGAAGAGACGAGGACTGAGTGGCAGAGGAACAGCAGATCTGGAGAACCGGAGCAGGAGAAACTAGCAGAGGTCACACGTGGTGCACAGTGTGGGAGAGATATGGCAGGAAGTGAGCAGGGACCAGAGTTATAGGAGGATCAGCAAAAAAGAGGGGTACCTACTGAGCTGGCGACCCGCTACGTGAGGACGATGCCACTGGGTTATTATAGAGCCGAAAGGTCCCCGGCCATCTCTATGGTCTAAGACAGGGGTCTCCAAACTTTTTAAACAAAAAGGGCCATTTTACTGTCCTTCAGACTTTAGGGGGTCCCGGACCATTGAAAGTACAAAATGTCCCTGCCTCATTGGGGAGGAGCTGCGCCCCGACGCCGGCCTCATTGGGGAGGAGCTGCGCCCCGACGCCGGCCTCATTGGGGAGGAGCTGCGCCCCGACGCCGGCCTCATTGGGGAGGAGCTGCGCCCCGACGCCGGCCTCATTGGGGAGGAGCTGCGCCCCATTGTTGATGTCATTGGTAGGAATTGTCGCCTTCATTGGTGTGGGTGAATAAAATAGTGCCCAAAGGGCCAGATAAAAAGCAAGTAAGGGGTCACATCTGGCCCAAAGGCCGCAGTTTGGAGACCCCCTGTTCTAGGAGACCGGAAGCGATGGCATCATGTCACTTCTGGTTAGGGCAGATATAAACACTGTAAAATATAAAGTGTTTTACCGCGCTAATGTTCAAAAATGGTGAAACAAAAATTGTAACACAGCAGCCAACACCACAACGGGACAACTTTGCAAAAGTAATAGGTAAAAAACAGTGCAGCGCTAATCATGAATACATGGGTGTACAAAAATAGTGATATATGGAGGTGAATCATAAATATATAGCACAAATACAAATCTGTACAGAATATATATATATATATATATATATATATATATAAAAATTAATGAACTATAAAAGCCCACAAATAAAGTGAACAGGTCCGTGAAGACGTATATGTTAATTGCATGATCCAAACTGTGATGATTAATCGCCCAGAGAGGAAGAATCGCCAACATGAAGAAATCTGCCACCAATTGGAATATAAGGCGGCTTACCGGAACATATGGACCCAATTCAGCTTATACCAAATGGGTCAATAAAGGCAATGGTGTCTTAACACCTGGATATAGAAGCTCCGCTCCAATCATCTCCAAATTGACTGTATTGTTTGCTAGGGAGATTGCCAACCATCACCGACACCGATATAGCAATAATTATTAAATGTATAGGGCCTTTCAGAGTCAGGGGGTGGAATCATCTCATCAACACTCCATTAGTACATAAATCCGAGGAGCGGAGACAGAAGACTGGACATCCAAGGGAGCGGAGACAGAAGACTGGACATCCAAGGGAGCGGAGACAGAAGACTGGACATCCAAGGGAGCGGAGACAGAAGACTGGACATCCAAGGGAGCGGAGACAGAAGACTGGACATCCAAGGGAGCGGAGACAGAAGACTGGACATCCAAGGGAGCGGAGACAGAAGACTGGACATCCAAGGGAGCGGAGACAGAAGACTGGACATCCAAGGGAGCGGAGACAGAAGACTGGACATCCAAGGGAGCGGAGACAGAAGACTGGACATCCAAGGGAGCGGAGACAGAAGACTGGACATCCAAGGGAGCGGAGACAGAAGACTGGACATCCAAGGGAGCGGAGACAGAAGACTGGACATCCAAGGGAGCGGAGACAGAAGACTGGACATCCAAGGGAGCGGAGACAGAAGACTGGACATCCAAGGAGAGGAGACAGAAGACTGGACATCCAAGGGAGCGGAGACAGAAGACTGGACATCCAAGGAGAGGAGACAGAAGACTGGACATCCAAGGAGCGGAGACAGAAGACTGGACATCCAAGGAGCGGAGACAGAAGACTGGACATCCAAGGGAGCGGAGACAGAAGACTGGACATCCAAGGAGAGGAGACAGAAGACTGGACATCCAAGGAGCGGAGACAGAAGACTGGACATCCAAGGAGCGGAGACAGAAGACTGGACATCCAAGGAGCGGAGACAGAAGACTGGACATCCAAGGAGCGGAGACAGAAGACTGGACATCCAAGGAGAGGAGACAGAAGACTGGACATCCAAGGAGCGGAGACAGAAGACTGGACATCCAAGGAGCGGAGACAGAAGACTGGACATCCAAGGAGAGGAGACAGAAGACTGGACATCCAAGGAGCGGAGACAGAAGACTGGACATCCAAGGAGCGGAGACAGAAGACTGGACATCCAAGGAGCGGAGACAGAAGACTGAACATCGTGTAAAACCATCAATAGAAAATGTATTAAAAACACAGAGCACTCACATCTCAGTATACATCAAAGCATGAGATGGACCATTCATGGTAAGCCAGGAAAAACCAACTGTGATGACATAGACAGGACAGTGGGTACCCGGTCTAGGCCATTACAGTCCGTTGGACTTTTTTTTTAGTTCACCAATGACTGATATTTATTTTTTTTCCTGTACAGATTTGTATTTGTTCTATATATTGTTTACATGACTCGCCTCATATCACTATTTTTGCACATCCATGTATTCATGATTAGCGCCGCACTGTTTTTTTTTTTTACCAGCTATAAAACACCACCATTTTTTTTTTCCCTGGAAAGCACAAGATCAATTTTTTTATTAATTTTTTTAGATCCCAGGCTTTCCAGGTTAGAGGAGAGAAGTGGGATCTTATAAACCTCTGATGTCTCCGAAAAGAGGACCTGTCTTGTTTCCATCACAAGGGATGTTTACTCCGCATACATAGGTCACGCATATGTAAAATGGTGTTCACAACTCACATGTGCGAGAAAAATAATTCTAGTGCCAGACCTCCTCTGTAACTCTAAACTGGTACCCCATAAACATTTTTAAAAGCGTCGCCTATGGAGATTTCTTTTTTTTTTTAATCATCCTAATTTTGATGCCATTCCAAGAGCCTGCGCAATTTTACAGCATGACATGTTTGGTATCTATTTGTTCCGCATAACGTTACCTTTTATATTTTACCAAAAAACAATTTGTTTATATATTGTGGGGGGTTTTAATTCAATTAAAATTCATTAAAGTGCGCAAATACTGTGTGACATATATACATACGTTTCAATGGGTTCTAACAAAAAAATGCAAATTTTTACATGTAAACAAAAAAAAAAAAAAAAAAAAAAAAAAAAAAAAGAGTCAAAATAGGCGTGGGGGTCAAGTGGTTATAGAAAAGGAGGATGAGGAAGGGAATCAAGCAAAAAAAAAAAAAAAAAAAAAAAAAAGGAAGGAAGAATCCCATTGATGCCTAAAGTACACACCAGACCATTTATGACATGACCCATTTACGACATATTGGGGGGGGGGGGGGGGGGGGTGAGGAAACTGAGATGACCCCGTTTTACGACACCTCTGCATTCCTCCTTGTTAAACCTGCTGACTTCCATCAGACAGAGATATCTCTCTCTCTCTAAGGGCCAGTTCACACCATAGAAACGCAGTCCGAATGCGTTCCAGGTGCTTTTCTGCATGCGCGTTTTTTGATGCGTTCCAGTGCGTTTTTGATGCAGTCCAGGGCTTTCCCCCACCCACCCTCTTTTTTCTTAACCTTAAATAAGGACAAGTGTGTTGCGGTGCGTTTTTGATGCATTTAGGTGCGTTGCAGTGCGTTTTTATGTGTTTTACAGTTCCAGTCCAGGAAAAAAGCATGTTCTACATTTTTTTTTCTTGAACTGGGACGCACTGGAACTGCAAGCACTGGTGTGAATGCCATTGAAAACCATATAACCGACTTTTCATGCGTTTTTGATGCAGCAAAAAAAAAAAAAAAAAAAAACGCACTGGACTGCATGTGGTGTGAACTGGTCCTAATTAAAGGAAATGAGACGTATTGTCTTCAGCAACACTTCCCCTGGTGGAGGAGGTGTGGTGGTTTGGGCAATGTTCTGCTGGAAAACCTTGGCTCCGGCCATTCACGTGGACACGTACCACCTATCTAAACATTGTTGGTGAACAAGTCCACCTCTTTATGGGAAGGGTATTCCCTGATGGCAGTGGCCTCTTGGATAACATGCCCTGCCACACTATAAGAATGGTTCTAGAATGGTGTGAGGAAGCGCTGAAGGTACACGATGGTATTTGGCACCAAGCCGTCAGTAGCAGATCCTGTAAGTTGTGAGGTGGACTTGGTTTTCCTGGAGGCCGGATCTCCGTGGATTGGACTTGGTTTTCCTGGAGGCCGGATCTCCGTGGATTGGACTTGGTTTTCCTGGAGGCCGGATCTCCGTGGATTGGACTTGGTTTTCCTGGAGGCCGGATCTCCGTGGATTGGACTTGGTTTTCCTGGAGGCCGGATCTCCGTGGATTGGACTTGGTTTTCCTGGAGGCCGGATCTCCGTGGATTGGACTTGGTTTTCCTGGAGGCCGGATCTCCGTGGATTGGACTTGGTTTTCCTGGAGGCCGGATCTCCGTGGATTGGACTTGGTTTTCCTGGAGGCCGGATCTCCGTGGATTGGACTTGGTTTTCCTGGAGGCCGGATCTCCGTGGATTGGACTTGGTTTTCCTGGAGGCCGGATCTCCGTGGATTGGACTTGGTTTTCCTGGAGGCCGGATCTCCGTGGATTGGACTTGGTTTTCCTGGAGGCCGGATCTCCGTGGATTGGACTTGGTTTTCCTGGAGGCCGGATCTCCGTGGATTGGACTTGGTTTTCCTGGAGGCCGGATCTCCGTGGATTGGACTTGGTTTTCCTGGAGGCCGGATCTCCGTGGATTGGACTTGGTTTTCCTGGAGGCCGGATCTCCGTGGATTGGACTTGGTTTTCCAGCACATCCCACAGATGCTTGACTAGAATGAGATCTGGAGAATTCTGAGGCCAGGTCAAAGCTGGCAAGCTCATTGCCGTGTTCCTCAAACCATTCTTGAATTTCTCAGACTGGGCCACCTTCTTACATTGCTCCGTGCTCCAGTTCTGATACTCACGTGCCCAATACACAGGGGGAAACAAGCTATAATATTAAAATATATATATATATATATGAATGAGGTGCACTGAAATTTCGGCCGCCGAAAAATGCGTTTTTTTTTTTCATTCGGCCGATAGCAAAAAAACAGCAGATACTGAAAGGGGTCGGGGTCCGCCCGGGTGCCGCCCATTGCAGGAGTGTCATCCTGGCCCTCCCTCCGCACCGCGATCTTCGCATGTCACGGAGCTGAATTGCCCGGGCCGTAGTAACAATGTCCCGCCTCCTGTGATAGACGGCACACAGATCCCATGGCGGGACATTGTTACTACGGCCCGGACAATTCAAACCCTGCTCCGTGACGCACGGAGATCGCCACTCTGATCCCGGCACAGGCAGGCTGCATATGACGGGCACTGGTGAGGCTGCTGGGCACAGGCAGGCTGCATATGATGGGCACTGGTGAGGCTGTTGGGCACAGGCAGGCTGCATATGATGGGCACTGGTGAGGCTGCTGGGCACAGGCAGGCTACATATGACGGGCACTGGTGAGGCTGCATTGATCTCCTGTATCATGTCTGCTAGAGGTGCATCATATGGAAATTTTGCACATACTATTATCAATGTGTTGAAGTAAGAGATTGCAGACATGATACAAGAGATGGGTAGAGAATACATTTTTTTTTACCTTTCTTGCACTAAGAGCCCTTGCACACTGGGGCGGTTTTCAGGCGTTATTGCGCTAAAAATACCGCCTGAAAACCGCCCCTAAACAGCTGCCGCTGTTTGTTCAGTGTGAAAGCCCGAGGGCTTTCACACTGAAGCGCTGCGGTGACAGGACGGTGAAAAAAGTCCTGCAAACCGCTTCTTTGGAGCGGGGAAGGAGCGGTGTATTCACCGCTCCTGCCCATTGAAATCAATGGGACAGCGCGGCAATACCGCTGTAATACCGCGGCCATAGCCGCGCTGTACGAGGGATTTAACCCTTTTTCGGCCGCCAGCGGGGGGTTAAAACCGCACCGCTAGCGGCCGAATACCGCTGCTAGAACGACGGTACAGCAGCGCTAAAAATAGCGCTGTTGTACCGCCGACGCCCCCACCGCCCCAGTGTGCAAGGGCTCTTAAGGTGCCAATAATGGCAAACACTAAATTCGTAGTAATTTACATTGATGATATTAATTAAAAAGTTGAATACAATTATATATAAAAATAATATAATTTTTTTTTAAAAACTGTCATTTTCAGTACTGGTACCAACATTTCCATTCGGTGCACCCCTAATTATATATAAATATATATTTGGGGGGGATACACACTCACACATACAGGTGATAAACAGTATATAATATATATGGAGGGAGGGGATACAGGCGATAAATATAATATATATATGGGGGGGTACAGGCGATATATATAATATATATATGGGGGTACAGGCGATATAATATATGTGGGGGGTACAGGCGATATATATAATATATATATGGGGGGTACAGGCGATATATATAATATATATATGGGGGGTACAGGCGATATATATAATATATATATGGGGGGTACAGGCGACATATATAATATATATATGGGGGGTACAGGCGATATATATATGGGGGGGTACAGGCGATATATATATGGGGGGTACAGGCGATATATATAATATATATATATGGGGGGTACAGGCGATATATATAATATATATATATGGGGGGTACAGGCGATATATATAATATATATATATGGGGTACAGGCGATATATATAATATATATATATGGGGTACAGGCGATATATATAATATATATATGGGGGGTACAGGCGATATATATAATATATATATAGGGGGTACAGGCGATATATATAATATATATATGGGGGTACAGGCGATATATATAATATATATATGGGGGTACAGGCGATATATATAATATATATATGGGGGGTACAGGCGATATATATAATATATATATGGGGGGTACAGGCGATATATATAATATATATATGGGGGGTACAGGCGATATATATAATATATATATATGGGGGGTACAGGCGATATATATGGGGGGGTACAGGCGATATATATATATATATATATATATATATATATATATATATATGGGGGGTACAGGCGATATATATAATATATATATGGGGGGTACAGGCAATATATATAATATATATATGGGGGGTACAGGCGATATATATAATATATATATGGGGGTACAGGCGATATATATATGGGGGGGTACAGGCGATATATATAATATATATATGGGGGGTACAGGCGATATATATAATATATATATGGGGGGTACAGGCGATATATATATGGGGGGGGTACAGGCGATATATATATATATATATATATAATATATATATGGGGGTACAGGCGATATATATAATATATATATGGGGGTACAGGCGATATATATAATATATATATGGGGGGTACAGGCGATATATATAATATATATATGGGGGGTACAGGCGATATATATAATATATATATATGGGGGGTACAGGCGATATATATAATATATATATGGGGGGTACAGGCGATATATATAATATATATATATGGGGGGTACAGGCGATATATATAATATATATATATGGGGGGTACAGGCGATATATATAATATATATATGGGGGGTACAGGCGATATATATAATATATATATGGGGGGTACAGGCGATATATATAATATATATATGGGGGGTACAGGCGATATATATAATATATATATGGGGGGTACAGGCGATATATATATGGGGGGGTACAGGCGATATATATATATATATGGGGGTACAGGCGATATATATAATATATATATGGGGGTACAGGCAATATATATAATATATATATGGGGGTACAGGCAATATATATAATATATATATGGGGGTACAGGCGATATATATAATATATATATGGGGGTACAGGCGATATATAATATATATATGGGGGTACAGGCGATATATAATATATATATGGGGGTACAGGCGATATATATAATATATATATATGGGGGTACAGGCGATATATATAATATATATATATGGGGGTACAGGCGATATATATAATATATACATGGGGGGTACAGGCAATATATATAATATATATATGGGGGGTACAGGCGATATAATATATATGGGGGGTACAGGCGATATAATATATGTGGGGGGTTCAGGCGATATATATAATATATATATGGGGGTACAGGCGATATAATATATGTGGGGGGTTCAGGCGATATATATAATATATATATGGGGGTACAGGCGATATAATATATATGGGGGTACAGGCGATATATAATATATATATGGGGGTACAGGCGATATATATAATATATATATATGGGGGTACAGGCGATATATATAATATATATATATGGGGGTACAGGCGATATATATAATATATACATGGGGGGTACAGGCAATATATATAATATATATATGGGGGGTACAGGCGATATAATATATATGGGGGGTACAGGCGATATAATATATGTGGGGGGTTCAGGCGATATATATAATATATATATGGGGGTACAGGCGATATAATATATGTGGGGGGTTCAGGCGATATATATAATATATATATGGGGGTACAGGCGATATAATATATATGGGGGGGGGTTTGCTGACAATGAGAAGACACAGATCTCCCACTCTCGGGTCCCCGGGCTCACCTCTCCGGTGCTCGGTACTCTCCGGTCTCCCGCTCTCACCGCTGTGCGGAGTTGGAAAAGTTTTGCACACTTTGTACCGCTCACCGACCGACCGCTAAACTCCTCCCGCGTACTCTGTGCGGCCCCGCCTCCTGTTCTGGTACAGGAACGGAGCGAGCCCCGCCCACTCACAGCAAACTCCCACCTCCAGCCATGGCAAGGAAGGATGGCAGCCCCGCCCATACAACAAATTTCCGCCTCCTGCCCTGGTCCGGTGTTCCTATATGAGCCACGCCCACACAGCAAAGTTCCCGCTTTCTACCCTCGTTCAACGATGAAAAGCCCCGCAGGCAAATGAGCCGCACATCGTGCAATAGTAGCGGCAGCCCCGCCTCCTGACCCGTACAGCCAGTATGAGAACCCCGCCCCATACACATGGTAAAGCAAGGACATAGCCCCGCCCCCTGTTTTCACCTTTGATGTACTCAGCACGTGTAATCAGTGAGCATGCGCAGAGCTTTGCGGCGTGATCTGTACTTATTATCAGAGCTGTTCTGGAGTCCATGCATTTGGGCTCATTTTTTGTACTCATTAATTATTATTTTAATTATTATTTTTAGTTGTTTTTAACTGGATTTCAAATTTAATTATACTAATTGTTTTTAATGTAATTTTTTTTTTGAAAAATGTTTATTGGGTTTTTTACTTTACATTAGTACATGGTAAATAGACTGTGTAACATTTTTATAACATCATCTTGAAGTCACAGAATAACATAACACTTAATAAATGTAATTATTTTTAATTTTGAAATGTATTCCTATTTTAATTATAATTTTTAGTTATTTTTTGCTTACATATTAAATTTAATATTAATTGTTATTTTAATTATAATTTTTAATTTGTAAAATATAATTATTTCTATTATTTTAAATATTGTTTTTAATGATTTTTAAATGTAATTATTATTTTAATTACAATTGTTAATTGTTTTTTTACGTTTATATTTTCTATTTAATATTAATTGTTATTTTATTTATTATTTTGAGTTATTTTTACGTTTGAATTACGTTTTTTTATTAAAACTGAATTTTAAATGTATTTATACTAATTGTTTTAAATTAAGTATTTAATTATTTTTAATTTTCAAATGTATTACTATTGGGTGATGTGTTCTTCCTCCGGTCTTCTCCCTCCGCTGCTGTCTTCTCCCTCCGTTGATGTGTTCTTCCTCCGGTCTTCTCCCTCTGGTGATGTGTTCTTCCTCCAGTCTTCTCCCTCTGGTGATGTGTTCTTCCTCCGGTCTTCTCCCTCTGGTGATGTGTTCTTCCTCCGGTCTTCTCCCTCTGGTGATGTGTTCTTCCTCCGGTCTTCTCCCTCTGGTGATGTGTTCTTCCTCTGGTCTTCTCCCTCTGGTGATGTGTTCTTCCTCCGGTCTTCTCACTCCGCTGCTGTCTTCTTACACTGGGTATGTGTTCTTCCTCCGGTCTTCTCCCTCCGCCGCTGTCTTCTCCGTCCAGTGATGTGTTCTTCCTCCGGTCTTCTCCCTCTGCTGCTGTCTTCTTCCCCCGGTGATGTGTTCTTCCTCCGGTCTTCTTCCTCCGCTGATGTGTCCTTCTTCTGGTCTTCTCCCTCCCCTGCTGTCTTCTTCCTCCTGTGATGTGTTCTTCCTCCGGTCTTCTCCCTCTGCTGCTGTCTTCTCCCACGGGTGATGTGTTCTTCCTCCGGTCTTCTCCTTCCGCTGATGTGTCCTTTTTCTGGTCTTCTCCCTCCCCTGCTGTCTTCTTCCTCCTGTGATGTGTTCTTCCTCCGGTCTTATCCCTCTGCCACTGTCTTCTCCGTCCAGTGATGTGTTCTTCCTCCGGTCTTCTCCCTCCGCTGCTGTCTTCTTCCTCCGGTGATGTGTTCTTCCTCCGGTCTTCTCCCTCTGTTGCTGTCTTCTTCCTTGGGTGATGTGTTCTTCCTCCGGTCTTCTCCCTCCGCTGATGTGTCCTTCTTCTGGTCTTCTCCCTCCCCTGCTGTCTTCTTCCTCCTGTGATGTGTTCTTCCTCCGGTCTTCTCCCTCCGCTGCTGTCTTCTTCCTCCGGTGATGTGTTCTTCCTCCGGTCTTCTCCCTCTGCTGATGTCTTCTCCCTTGGGTGATGTGTTCTTCCTCCGGTCTTCTCCCTCCGCTGATGTGTCCTTCTTCTGGTCTTCTCCCTCTCCTGCTGTCTTCTTCCTCCTGTGATGTGTTCTTCCTCCGGTCTTCTCCCTCTGCTGCTGTCTTCTCCCTCCGTTGATGTGTTCTTCCTCCGGTCTTCTCCCTCCGTTGATGTGTTCTTCCTCCGGTCTTCTCCCTCCGGTGATGTGTTCTTCCTCCGGTCTTCTCCCTCCGCTGATGTGTCCTTCTTCTGGTCTTCTCTGGTGATGTGTTCTTCCTCTGGTCTTCTCCCTCCGCTGCTGTCTTTTTCCTCCGATGATGTGTTCTTTCTCCGGTCTTTTCCCTCCGCTGCTGTCTTCTCCCTTGGGTGATGTGTTTTTCCTCCAGTCTTCTCCCTCCGCTGCTGTCTTTTTCCTCTGATGATGTGTTCTTTCTCCGGTCTTCTCCCTTCGCTGCTGTCTTCTCTGCCGCCGACCCGGTCCTCCTCCAATGCTGGCTCCCGCCGTTGTATCATATCTGATGTCTGCAAGTTCTTATAGAGCCATAGGGCGTGGCCATCCAGTGATATCACCATCGTGTCTGACAGCCACGAGTAGAGGAAAGCCGATCGGCTGCTCTCCTGACCGGGGGGGGGGTCTGCGCTGATTATTTATGAGTGCAGCCCCCCCACAGATGCCCACCCAGGACCAACAGGGATGCCGCCAGGACCACCAGGGATGCTGATCAAGGATAACCACCAGGTATGCCACCCTGGACTACCAGGGATGCCAGTCAGTGCCATCAGTAATGCCTATCAGTGCCACCTATCAGTGCCACCATAAGTACCCATCAGTGCAGCCTTTCAGTGCCCATCAGTGCTGCATCATCAGTGCCCATCAGTGCAGCCTCATCTGTGCCCATCAGTGAAGGAGAAAACGTACTTATTTACAACATTTTATAACAGAAACAAAGAAAAACATTTTTTTCAAAATTTTAGGTCTTTTTTTATTTGTTTAGCAAAAAAAAAAACTAAGAGGTGATCAAATACCACCAAAAGAAAGCTCTATTTGTGGGAAGAAAATGTTAGAAATCTAGTTTGGGTACAGTGATGGATGACCGCGCAATTGTCATTTAAAAAGCGACAACGCTGAAAGCTGAACATTTGCCTTGGCAGGAAGGGTGGAAAGTGCCCGGTATTGAAGTGGTTAAAGTGGTTCTAAAGGCAAAAGTTTTTTATTTTTTTACTCAGTTTAGGCCGATACGTATTCTTTTACATATTTTTAGTAAAAAAAATCGCAATAAGCGTATATTGATTGGTTTGTGCAAACGTTATAGCGTCTACAAAATAGGCGATAGTTTTATGGCTTTTTTATTATTAATTTTTTATTTTTTTACTAGTAATGGCGGCGATATGCGATTTTCATCGGGACTGCGACATTATGGCGGACACATCGGACAATTTTCACACATTTTTGGGACCATTGGCATTTTTGCACGATCAGTGCTATAAAATTGCATTGATTACTGTAAAAATGTCACTGGCAGGGAAGGGGTTAACCACTAGGGGGCAGTGAAGGGGTTAAGTATGTCCTAGTGTGTGTTCTAACTGAAGGGGGAGGGGACTGTGTAGAGGAGATGACAGATCGCTGTTCATACTTTGTATGAACAGACGATCTGTCTGTTCTCCCCTCAGAGAACCGGAAACTGTGTGTTTACACACACAGATCCCGGTTCTTCGTGTGCCCCGAGCGTTCGCGGGAGCCTGGGGATGATCGCGACCACCGGGCACTCGCATCAGCTCCGTTCGCGAGCAGGGGGCGCACACGCGCGCCTCCTAGTGGCCGTCTATGTTACCGACGTAACATGACGGTGATTCGCGCAGCCGAGCCATGTTGCCGCAGTACAACTGCGGTGGCTGGTCCGCATGCGGTTAAACAGAACTGTGGGGGAGAGGGTTAAGGCCAGGACACCCTTTATTAGTTGTAATGTTAATTAGCAGACTCCGAGTAGGACCACTGTCTCCTAAGGCTCGGTTCACACTGGGACGACTTGGGATCCGACTTGTAAGCCCTCAAGTCGCCCCAGAAAGAGATTCACATTACAGTGAATGGGAGCGTCTTAATAGACACTACTGAAGTCGCTCCGACTTCAGAGCGTACTCCCTGTACTACTTGGATCCGACTTGGTAGGCGACCTGTACCATAGAAATCAATGGAAGTCGCCTCCAAGTCGGATCTCTATCTACAGTCAAGCGACTTTACAGGGAAAAAATTTAGTTTGCCCAGGCAAACCCCTCCCTCCCAGAGAGCTGATTATCCTGTGATTGGCCACAGCCAAAGTCGCCTGTCCTGTTGCAATTTGCCTAAAGTCGCGCTGAAGTCGCGTTGAAGCCGCGTTGAAGTCGCCTTCCAAAGTCGCGCTGAATTCGTGTTGCCCCTGTGTGAACCGAGCCTTAGGCAACAGTCTTGTAATGGTTTCTGACACAAGTTGTAACAAATTCCTTTACTTCCTCTACAATCTCCTCTTGTAGATCTTCACTCCACTGAGCTCCCAGTCTCTTTCACTAGACTTGTTGATCCACTGCCACTGGATCCCCTGATACAAAATAAGAGCAGCGCTTTACCAAAAATCAAATGTGCATTTACAAAATTATATCCAATGTGCATATACAAAAATTATATATATATATATATATATATATATATATATATATATATATATATATATATATATATATATATATATATATACAGTGGCTTGCGAAAGTATTCGGCCCCTTGAACTTTTCAACCTTTTGCCACATTTCAGGCTTCAAACATAAAGATATAAAATTTTAATTTTTTGTGAAGAATCACCAACAAGTGGGACACAATTGTGAAGTGGAACGAAATCTATTGGATATTTTAAACTTTTTTAGCAATTAAAAAACTGAAAAGTGGTGCGTGCAAAATTATTCGGCCCCTTTACTTTCAGTGCAGAAAACTCACTCCAGAAGTTCAGCGAGGATCTCTGAATGATCCAATGTTGTCCTAAATGACTGATGGTGATAAATAGAATCCACCTGTGTGTAATCAAGTCTCTGTATAAATGCACCTGCTCTGTGATAGTCTCAGGGTTCTGTTGAAAGCGCAGAGAGCATCATGAAGACCAAGGAACACACCAGGCAGGTCCGTAATACTGTTGTGGAGAAGTTTAAAGCCGGATTTGGATACAAAAAGATTTCCCAAGCTTTAAACATCCCAAGGAGCACTGTGCAAGCGATCATTTTGAAATGGAAGGAGTATCAGACCACTGCAAATCTACCAAGACCTGGCTGTCCCTCTAAACTTTCAGCTCAGACAAGGAGAAGACTGATCAGAGATGCAGCCAAGAGGCCCATGATCACTCTGGATGAACTGCAGAGAACTACAGCTGAGGTGGGAGCGTCTGTCCACGGGACAACAATCAGTCGTACACTGCACAAATCTGGCCTTTATGGAAGAGTGGCAAGAAGAAAGCCATTTCTCAAAGATATCCATAAAAAGTCTCGTCTAAAGTTTGCCACAAGCCACCTGGGAGACACACCAAACATGTGGAAGAAGGTGCTCTGGTCCGATGAAACCAAAATCGAACTTTTTGGCCACAATGCAAAACGATATGTTTGGCGTAAAAGCAACACAGCTCATCACACTCAACACACCATCCCCACCGTGAAACATGGTGGTGGCAGCATCATGGTTTGGGCCTGCTTTTCTTCAGCAGGGACAGGGAAGATGGTTAAAATTGAGGGGAAGATGGATGCTGCCAAATACAGGACCATTCTGGATGAAAACCTGTTGGAGTCTGAAAAAGACCTGAAACTGGGACGGAGATTTATCTTCCAACAAGACAATGATCCCAAACATACAGCAAAATCTACAAAGGAATGGTTCACAAATAAACGTATCCAGGTGTTAGAATGGCCAAGTCAAAGTCCAGACCTGAATCCAATCGAGAATCTGTGGAAAGAGCTGAAAACTGCTGTTCACAAACGCTCTCCATCCAACCTCACTGAGCTCGAGCTGTTTTGCAAGGAAGAATGGGCAAGAATTTCAGTCTCTCGATGTGCAAAACTGATAGAGACATACCCCAAGTGACTTGCAGCTGTAATCGCAGCAAAAGGTGGCTCTACAAAGTATTAACGCAAGGGGGCCGAATAATTTTGCACGCCCCACTTTTCATTTTTTTATTAGTTAAAAAAGTTTCAAAAATCCAAAAGATTTCGTTCCACTTCACAATTGTGTCCCACTTGTTGGTGATTCTTCACAAAAAAAAAAACATTTTATATCTATATGTTTGAAGCCTGAAATGTGGCAAAAGGTTGAAAAGTTCAAGGGGGCCGAATACTTTCGCAAGCCACTGTATATATATATATATATATATATATATATATATATATATATATATATATATATATATTTTTTTTTTTATTTTTTTTTATATATATATTTATATATATATAAATAAAAAATATGCAATATGCTGTAAATTTCCCGATACTATGCAGAAGAAATAATGATATGCCTTAAAACTAGCAATAAAGTGCAATGTACTCCTTATTGCACACAGTGTCCTTTTAAATTCCAATCAATCGCGCAAAAGAGAACGATCGTGCAAAAAACAACAAAAAAAGGACGATCGTGCAAAAAACAAACAAACAGTCAATTTGGTGATCTGTGATATCATTAGATGAATGAAGGTAAATTTCTTCACTCTAATCCACCTCTGTGCATATGCAGTATCTCACAAAAGTAAGTACACCCCTCACGTTTTTGTAAATATTTATTAGACATGAATGGCTGTGTGTTGAGTTATTTTGAGGGGACAGCAAATTTACACTGTTATACAAGCTGTACACTCACTACTTTACATTGTAGCAAAGTGTCATTTCTTCAGTGTTGTCACATGAAAAGATAGAATAAGATATTGACAAAAATGTGAGGGGTGTACTCACTTTTGTGAAATACTGTATAGATATCCTTGTGTCACCATCACCAGTTGTGCCCTCACCTTATAGGCTTAATAGCTACGCCTTTAGATTACAATCAATCTTCTGCTTGGCCTCTTTAGATTTTCCTCCTTCTTATCCACTTATTCAGGCATCTCATATCACAGGGTATACTTCATCCTTATTAATTTATCAGCGCTCCCCCTGTCCTTTACGCTGGCTCTTTTTTCCTTTATGGCTTCTTGGTTCCTCACACGTCAGCCTCTCAAGCTCCTCCTCACACGTCAGCCTCTCAAGCCCTTCCTACTAGTTTTATCACTCCTCGTGACTTCCTCTGGGAGATATATCAAATATACTGGATCCCCTGAGCTCTTCTAATCTTCTCACTCAGTATCTTCCTCAAGCGTCACCCCGTGTTTCTGCTGGGTCCCTAGCTTGGCACTCACAGATACTCCTCAAGCGTCTCCCCACTGGACTGCTCGGTCCATGGCTTGACACACAGTATTGCTCTGCAAGCGTTACCTCCACTGGCTGGGCCCCCGGCTTGGCACCTGCTGAAGTTTCCCAATTCTTCACCGCTCCCGGTTGGTGAGAATACTGCTCCGGTACTTGCTTCAGCTACTCACAATGGTCCCTGGTAATAAGGTAGATGGTCCCTTAGTTGCGACAGTTTCCCCTCTGGCGGGCAGAACTATCACTTCTGGTTGGACTGCAAGCCGTAGTCCCAACCCTACGCTGCTCTCTTGCTTCTGGATAGGCCCTCAGACAGCCTAGCAGCCAGTTGTCCCCAGGATATACCTCAGGCTCTGGCCTAGCAGCCCGGGGCAGCACAACACACGTCCACCCAGACAGCCAACCAGGTGGGTAGGAAACCTGATCACCTGACCCCACCCAAATTAATAGGCTCTCCCAGCAGGCCAAGGGATCCAAGAAAATCCCAGCCCATTGGCTGAGACACCTCATTCATTCCTAATCTGTCCTTGCAATGCCCTTGTCTCATGTCACTAGATACCCGGCCACCTAATGACAGAAGAGAGAAATGCCGCAATTCCAGAATTAGGGTGAAATCATTTGACCTCCTAACAATTGGCAAAGGCAACTACCACCTGGCAACTAAATTTAACAGCATCCCTGCATAAAAACAAGAGGGTGCTACATTCCTATATCAGTAATGTTTGGACTTGGAGCAAAAAGAAGCGTATAGACCAGGATTTCTCAACCAGGTTTCCTCCAGAGGTTCCTCTAGGGGTTCCTTGAGCAATGTACAATTTCTGCCTCTCATCTTAGCTGTGTGCAAGGAGTTAATTCCACTGACCTTCACACTAATGTATCATGGGTTGTAGTAGATATAATAATTATTATCAGAGGTTCCCAGAGACCAGAAACGCATTCCAAGGGTTCCTCTGTGTTTAACAGGTCGAGAAAGGTGGTTGTAGACCATGAAAACATGTCCTGAAAAAATAACTGTTTAGTGCAAATTAAAAAAGGTTTGAAAAAACTTTTGGGAAGAAGAGAGCGGAATGGAGTGCCTTCTAATCTGGAGATTGGGTGAGCAGTAAAATGTGCTCAGAGCTCAACTTTCCGAGAAATGATTTGTTTTCAGCTTTCACATTTCAGGAGCTTCCAAGGATTTATGATAACTCGTAATTGATGGGATGCACGTCCTTGGTCGCAGACAATATTATCTTGGCTAGTCTGGAATTTCCCCCTGTCCCTGGATAAGTTATAGGATAGAGCTTAAGATTCCTGTATATAACTCAGCTTATATGAACACAATCTGATACACACTGTGAAAACTCTGCATAAATCTAGTGCCTGGAGGTCTTTAAGAGGTCCATATTACAGTGGTGACCCCCGATGCGTCTTCCTTGCCTAGTTCTGCTATCAAGGAGGAGTGATTTTTAAAAAAATGGTTACGATGGGAAATCTTTTTTTCTCATTCATTCTTTCTTAGCTTAGCAGGAAGGTCAAGGGTCAGGAGGTAAAATTCTTGTTATTTTTTACTTAGGTCAAAGAGTGTGGTGGAACCAAACATGACAGGCAGAAGCCAATGTGAGTCCTCACAGAGATGACCAGAACAAACAGTATAAGAGTCAGCAGACTGATGGTCAGATCAGCTGCAAGCAGATGGATCCTACAGAGTTCATGTTCCAAACAGATAGGCACTGACCATAGTAGAGATAACAGGTCAATGAGAAGGATAAGCATAGACAAACCAAATACTTTTCTTTCCTTTCACCCATGGTGGAAGGAAAGGAAAATTGCATAAGCTATGACCTGCCTAAAACAGACCTGAATCCAGCCGACACATAACTAAGCTGCATTGTCAGAAAAGGCAAATGGCAAAAGCCCCTTTCAAATGGGCTGTCCGATCAGGTCCGCCTGTCAGCTTTTCAGGTGGACCTGATCAAACCTTCCATTCACCCCTATGGAGCCGCGGATCTGATCCTGTCCACCAAATCCAGACGGATGGTGGTCCTATTTACCATATGTCTGGCGTGATCGGATGGAATTGGTTGAAAACGGACAGGCGGTCTGTTTTCATCTGATTTTCCCATAGAGGAGAGCGGCACTCTGACAGGTCCATCTCAGCACAGTGAGCGGAGACGGACCTGTCACCTGCCTGCTCAGCGGAGATCAACGGAGCGATCCCTGCTGAGATAGAGGAGTCCGTCAAATGGATCGGCTCCCTGTGAAAGGGGCCAAAGGCTCAAGGCTGTTTGTTACACTGCTGTATGTATGACTTATCAAGCAATATTGATCATTTGAATTTAGCTGACACATTAACCCAATGATTAGGCACAAGATAAATGTCCAGCAGTGTACTTTAACTTTTCTTATTAGGGCAGGTGTGCACCGCACAGAACCAAGCTGCATTGTAATGAAAAGCAAATAACAAATTCTGAAGGCTGATCATTACACTATGCATGACTTATTGAACAACATTCATCAATCAAATCTTTCCGACACATTAACCCATTGATTAAGCACAAGATAAATGTTTAGCAGTGTACTTGACCTTTTCTGCTTAGGCCAGGTGTGCGCTGCAGAGAATTTATGGTCATGAAAAGCAAATGGCAAAGGCTCAAGAGGCTCAAGGCTGATCGTAACACTACATATGACTTATCAAACAATATTAATGAATTGAATCTAGCCGACACTTTAACCCATTGATTAGGCACAAGATAAATGTCCAGCAGTGTACTTTACCTTTTCTGATTAGGGCAGGTGTGTGCTGCAGAGAACTAAGCTGCATTGTCATGAAAAGCAAATGGCAAAGGCTCAAGGCTGATAGTTACATGATGTATAACTTATCAAGCAATATTTATTATTAGAATCTAGATGACACATTACCCATTGATTAGGCACAATATAAATGTCCAGCAGTGTACTTTACCTTTTCTGATTAGAGCAGGTGTGCACTGCAGAGAACCTAGGTGCATTGACATGAAAAACAAATGGCAAAGGCTCGGGGCTGATTGTTAGACAATGTATGACTTATCAAACAATATTGATTACTTGAATCTAGCCGACACTTTAACCCATTGATTAAGCACAAGATAAAAAGCCAGCAGTGTATTTTACCTTTTCTGATTAGGGCAGGTGTGCGCTGCAGAGAACTACGCTGCATTGTCATGAAAAGCAAACGGCAAAGTATCAAGGCTGATCGTTACATGATGTATGACTTATCAAGCAATATTTATTAATTGAATCTAGATGGCACAATAACCCAGTGATTAGGCACAAGATAAATGTCCAGCAATGTACCTTACCTTTTCATATTAAGGCAGGTGTGCACTGCAGAGAACCTAGCTGCATTTTCATGAAAAGTAAATGTCAAAGGCTCGGGGCTGATCCTTACACTATGTATGATTTATCAAACGTTGTTGATTACTTAAATCTAGCCGACACTTTAACCCATTGATTAAGCGCAAGATAAATGTCCAGCAGTGTATTTTACCTTTTCTGATTAGGGCAGGTGTGCGCTGCAGGGAACTAAGCTGCATTGTCATGAAAAGCAAATGGCAAAGGCTCAAGGCTGATTGTTACATGATGTATGACTTATCAAGCAATATTTAATTATTGAATCTAGATGACACATTAATCCATTGATTAGGCACAAGATAAATGTCCAGCAATGTACTTTGCCTTTTCTGATTAGGGCAGGTGTGCGCTGCAGAGAACTAAGCTGCATTGTCATGAAAAGCAAATGGCAAAGGCTCAAGGCTGATCATTACATGATGTATGACTTATCAAGCAATATTTATTAATTGAATCTAGATGACACATGATCCCATTGATTAGGCACAAGATAAATGTCCAGCGGTGTACTTTACTTTTTCTGATTAGGGCAGGTGTGCACTGCAGAGAACCTAGCTGCATTGTCATGAAAAACAAATGGCAAAGGCTCGGGGCTGATCGTTACACTATGTATGACTTATCAAACAATATTGATTACTCAAATCTAGCCGACACTTTAACCCATTGGTTAAGCGCAAGTTAAATGTTCAGCAGTGTATTTTACCTTTTCTGATTAGGGCAGGTGTGCGCTGCAGAGAACTAAGCTACATTGTCATTAAAAGCAAATGGCAAAGGCTCAAGGCTGATCGTTACATGATGTATAACTTATTGAACAATATTTATCAATTGAATCTAGATGACACGTTAACCCTTTGATTGGGCACTAGATAAATGTCCAGTAGTGTACTTTACCTTTTCTGATAAGGATAGGTGTGCGCCGCAGAGAACTAAGCAGCATTGTCATTAAAAGCAAATGGTAAAGGCTCAAGGCTGATCGTTACATGATGTATGACTTATCAAGCAATATTGATTTCTTGAATCTAGCCGACACTTTAACCCATTGATTAGGCACAAGATAAATGTCCAGTCGTGTACTTTACCTTTTCTGATTAGGGCAGGCGTGCGCTGCAGAGAACTAAGCAGAATTGTCATGAAAAGCAAATAGCAAAGTCTCAAGGCTGATCGTTACATGATGTATGACTTATCAAGCAATATTTGTTATTGAATCTAGATGACACATTAACCCATTGATTAGGCACAAGATAAATGTCCAGCAGTGTACTTTACCTTTTCTGATTAAGGCAGATGTACGCTGCAGAGAACTAAGCTGCATTGTCATGAAAAGCAAATGGCAAAGGCTCAAGGCTGATAGTTACATGATGTATAACTTATCAAGCAATATTTATTATTAGAATCTAGATGACACATTACCCATTGATTAGGCACAATATAAATGTCCAGCAGTGTACTTTACCTTTTCTGATTAGAGCAGGTGTGCACTGCAGAGAACCTAGGTGCATTGTCATGAAAAGCAAATGGCAAAGGCTCAAGGCTGATCATTACATGATGTATGACTTATCAAGCAATATTTATTAATTGAATCTAGATGACACATGATCCCATTGATTAGGCACAAGATAAATGTCCAGCGGTGTACTTTACTTTTTCTGATTAGGGCAGGTGTGCACTGCAGAGAACCTAGCTGCATTGTCATGAAAAACAAATGGCAAAGGCTCGGGGCTGATCGTTACACTATGTATGACTTATCAAACAATATTGATTACTCAAATCTAGCCGACACTTTAACCCATTGGTTAAGCGCAAGTTAAATGTTCAGCAGTGTATTTTACCTTTTCTGATTAGGGCAGGTGTGCGCTGCAGAGAACTAAGCTACATTGTCATTAAAAGCAAATGGCAAAGGCTCAAGGCTGATCGTTACATGATGTATAACTTATTGAACAATATTTATCAATTGAATCTAGATGACACGTTAACCCTTTGATTGGGCACTAGATAAATGTCCAGTAGTGTACTTTACCTTTTCTGATAAGGATAGGTGTGCGCCGCAGAGAACTAAGCAGCATTGTCATTAAAAGCAAATGGTAAAGGCTCAAGGCTGATCGTTACATGATGTATGACTTATCAAGCAATATTGATTTCTTGAATCTAGCCGACACTTTAACCCATTGATTAGGCACAAGATAAATGTCCAGTCGTGTACTTTACCTTTTCTGATTAGGGCAGGCGTGCGCTGCAGAGAACTAAGCAGAATTGTCATGAAAAGCAAATAGCAAAGTCTCAAGGCTGATCGTTACATGATGTATGACTTATCAAGCAATATTTGTTATTGAATCTAGATGACACATTAACCCATTGATTAGGCACAAGATAAATGTCCAGCAGTGTACTTTACCTTTTCTGATTAAGGCAGATGTACGCTGCAGAGAACTAAGCTGCATTGTCATGAAAAGCAAATGGCAAAGGCTCAAGGCTGATAGTTACATGATGTATAACTTATCAAGCAATATTTATTATTAGAATCTAGATGACACATTACCCATTGATTAGGCACAATATAAATGTCCAGCAGTGTACTTTACCTTTTCTGATTAGAGCAGGTGTGCACTGCAGAGAACCTAGGTGCATTGACATGAAAAACAAATGGCAAAGGCTCGCGACTTATCAAACAATATTGATTACTTGAATCTAGCCGACACTTTAACCCATTGATTAAGCACAAGATAAAAAGCCAGCAGTGTATTTTACCTTTTCTGATTAGGGCAGGTGTGCGCTGCAGAGAACTAAGCTACATTGTCATTAAAAGCAAATGGCAAAGGCTCAAGGCTGATCGTTACATGATGTATAACTTATTGAACAATATTTATCAATTGAATCTAGATGACACGTTAACCCTTTGATTGGGCACTAGATAAATGTCCAGTAGTGTACTTTACCTTTTCTGATAAGGATAGGTGTGCGCCGCAGAGAACTAAGCAGCATTGTCATTAAAAGCAAATGGTAAAGGCTCAAGGCTGATCGTTACATGATGTATGACTTATCAAGCAATATTGATTTCTTGAATCTAGCCGACACTTTAACCCATTGATTAGGCACAAGATAAATGTCCAGTCGTGTACTTTACCTTTTCTGATTAGGGCAGGCGTGCGCTGCAGAGAACTAAGCAGAATTGTCATGAAAAGCAAATAGCAAAGTCTCAAGGCTGATCGTTACATGATGTATGACTTATCAAGCAATATTTGTTATTGAATCTAGATGACACATTAACCCATTGATTAGGCACAAGATAAATGTCCAGCAGTGTACTTTACCTTTTCTGATTAAGGCAGATGTACGCTGCAGAGAACTAAGCTGCATTGTCATGAAAAGCAAATGGCAAAGGCTCAAGGCTGATAGTTACATGATGTATAACTTATCAAGCAATATTTATTATTAGAATCTAGATGACACATTACCCATTGATTAGGCACAATATAAATGTCCAGCAGTGTACTTTACCTTTTCTGATTAGAGCAGGTGTGCACTGCAGAGAACCTAGGTGCATTGACATGAAAAACAAATGGCAAAGGCTCGCGACTTATCAAACAATATTGATTACTTGAATCTAGCCGACACTTTAACCCATTGATTAAGCACAAGATAAAAAGCCAGCAGTGTATTTTACCTTTTCTGATTAGGGCAGGTGTGCGCTGCAGAGAACTACGCTGCATTGTCATGAAAAGCAAACGGCAAAGGCTCAAGGCTGATCGTTACATGATGTATGACTTATCAAGCAATATTTATTAATTGAATCTAGATAACACATTAACCCATTGATTAGGCACAAGATGAATGTCCAGCAGTGTACTTTACTTTTTCTGATTAGGGCAGGTGTGCACTGCAGAGAACTAAGCTGCATTCTCATGAAAAACAAATGGCAAAGTATCAAGGCTGATCGTTACCTGATGTATGACTTATCAAGCAATATTTATTAATTGAATCTAGATGGCACAATAACCCAGTGATTAGGCACAAGATAAATGTCCAGCAATGTACCTTACCTTTTCATATTAAGGCAGGTGTGCACTGCAGAGAACCTAGCTGCATTTTCATGAAAAGTAAATGTCAAAGACTCGGGGCTGATCCTTACACTATGTATGAATTATCAAACGTTATTGATTACTTAAATCTAGCCGACACTTTAACTCATTGATTAAGCGCAAGATAAATGTCCAGCAGTGTATTTTACCTTTTCTGATTAGGGCAGGTGTGTGCTGCAGGGAACTAAGCTGCATTGTCATGAAAAGCAAATGGCAAAGGCTCAAGGCTGATTGTTACATGATGTATGACTTATCAAGCAATATTTAATTATTGAATCTAGATGACACATTAACCCATTGATTAGGCACAAGATAAATGTCCAGCAATGTACTTTGCCTTTTCTGATTAGGGCAGGTGTGCGCTGCAGAGAACTAAGCTGCATTGTCATGAAAAGCAAATGGCAAAGGCTCAAGGCTGATCATTACATGATGTATGACTTATCAAGCAATATTTATTAATTGAATCTAGATGACACATGACCCCATTGATTAGGCACAAGATAAATGTCCAGCGGTGTACTTTACTTTTTCTGATTAGGGCAGGTGTGCACTGCAGAGAACCTAGCTGCATTGTCATGAAAAACAAATGGCAAAGGCTCGGGGCTGATCGTTACACTATGTATGACTTATCAAACAATATTGATTACTCAAATCTAGCCGACACTTTAACCCATTGGTTAAGCGCAAGTTAAATGTTCAGCAGTGTATTTTACCTTTTCTGATTAGGGCAGGTGTGCGCTGCAGAGAACTAAGCTACATTGTCATTAAAAGCAAATGGCAAAGGCTCAAGGCTGATCGTTACATGATGTATAACTTATTGAACAATATTTATCAATTGAATCTAGATGACACGTTAACCCTTTGGGCACTAGATAAATGTCCAGTAGTGTACTTTACCTTTTCTGATAAGGATAGGTGTGCGCCGCAGAGAACTAAGCAGCATTGTCATTAAAAGCAAATGGTAAAGGCTCAAGGCTGATCGTTACATGATGTATGACTTATCAAGCAATATTGATTTCTTGAATCTAGCCGACACTTTAACCCATTGATTAGGCACAAGATAAATGTCCAGTCGTGTACTTTACCTTTTCTGATTAGGGCACGCGTGCGCTGCAGAGAACTAAGCAGAATTGTCATGAAAAGCAAATGGCAAAGTCTCAAGGCTGATCGTTACATGATGTATGACTTATCAAGCAATATTTAATAATTGAATCTAGATGACACATTAACCTATTGATTAGGCACAAGATAAATGTCCAGCAGTGTACTTTACCTTTTCTGATTAGGGCAGGTGTGCACTGCAGAGAACTAAGCTGCATTGTCATTAAAAGCAAGTGACAAAGGCTCAAGGCTGAACGTTACACTATGTATGACTTATCGAACAACATTCATCAATCAAATCTTTCCGACACATTAACCCATTGATTAGGCACAAGATAAATGTCCAGCAGTGTACTTTACCTTTTCTGATTAGGGCAGGTGTGCACTGCAGAGAACCTAGCTGCATTGTCATCAAAAGCAAATGGCAAAGGCTCTGGGTTGATCGTTACACTATGTATCACTTATCAAACAATATTGATTACTTGAATCTAGCCAACACTAACTCATTGATTAAGCACAAGATAAATGTCCAGCAGTGTATTTTACCTTTTCTGATTAGGGCAGGTGTGCGCTGCAGAGAACTAAGCTGCATAGTCATTAAAAGCAAATGGCAAAGGCTCAAGGCTGATTGTTACATGATGTATGACTTATCAAGCAATATTTAATAATTGAATCTAGATGACACATTAACCCATTGATTAGGCACAAGATAAATGTCCAACAGTGTACTTTACCTTTTCTGATTAGGGCAGGTGTGCACTGCAGAGAACCTAGCTGCATTGTCATGAAAAGCAAATGGCAAAGGCTCGGGGCTGATCGTTACACTATGTATGCCTTATCAAACAATATTGATTACTTGAATCTAGCCGACACAAACTCATTGATTAAGCACAAGATAAATGTCCAGCAGTGTATTTTACCTTTTCTGATTAGGGCAGGTGTGCACTGCACAAAACTAAGCTGCATTGTCATGAAAAGCAAATGACAAAGGCTCAAGGCTGATCGTTACACTATGTATGACTTATCAAACAACATTTATCAATCAAATCTTTCCGAAACATTAACCCATTGATTAGGCACAAGATAAATGTCCAGCAGTGTACTTTACCTTTTCTGATTAGGGTAGGTGTGCACTGCAGAGAACCTAGCTGCATTGTCATGAAAAGCAAATGGTAAAGGCTCGGGGCTGATCGTTACATGATGTATAACTTATTGAACAATATTTATTAATTGAATCTAGATGACACATTAACCCATTGATTAGGCACAAGATAAATTTCCAGCAGTGTACTTTACCCTTTCTGATTAGGGCAAGCGTGCGTTGCAGAGAACTAAGCTGCATTGTCATGAAAAGCAAATGGAAAAGGCTCAAGGCCAATCGTTACATGATGTATGACTTATCAAGTTATATTAACCACTTGACCACTGGGCACTTAAACCCCCTTCCTAACCAGACCAATTTTCAGCTTTTGGTGCTCTCACATTTTGAATGACAATTACTCAGTCATGCAACTATGTATCTATATGAAATTTTTGTCCTTTTTTTCACACAAATAGAGCTTTCTTTTGGTGGTATTTAATCACCGCTGGGTTCTTTATTTTTTGCGCTATAAAAGAAAAAAGACCGAAAAATCTGTAAAAAAAAATGCATTTTTCTTCGTTTCTGTTATAAAATTTTGCAAATTAGTAATTTTTCTTCATATATTTTGGCCAAAATTTATACTGCTACGTATCTTTGGTAAAAATAACCCAAATCGGTGGATATTATTTGGTCTTTGCGAAATTTATAGAGTCCAAAAGCTATGGTGCCAATATCTGAAAATTAATCACACCTGAAGTACTGACGGCCTATCTAATTTCTTGAGACCCTAACATGCCAGAAAAGTACAAATACCCCCCAAATGACCCCTTTTTGGAAAGAAGACATTCCAATGTATTTAGAAAGATGCATGGTGAGTTTTTTGAAGTTGTCATTTTTTCCCACAATTCTTTGCAAAATCAATTTATTTTTTTTTTACTTTTTTTTTTTTCACAAAATTGTCATATTAGCAGGTTATTTCTCACACACTGCATATGCATACCACAAATTACACTCCAAAACACATTCTGCTATTACTCCCGAGTGTGGCGATACCAGATGTGTGAGACTTTTACACAGCATGGCCACATACAGAGGCCCAACATGCACGGAGCACCTTCAGGCGTTCTGGAGCACCCAGGCCAATTCTGACATTTCTCTCCTACATGTAAAAATCATCATTTATTAGCTAGAAAATTACATAGGACCCTAAAACATTATATATGTTTTTTTAGCAAAGACCCTAGAGAATACAATGGCGGTCATTGCAACTTTTTATCTCGCACGGTATTTGCGCAGCAATTTTTTAAACGCTTTATTTTGGAACAAAAATAGTTTTGTGCTTTTAAAAAAAAAAAAAAACAGCAAAGTTAGCCCAATGTTTTTGCATAATATGAAAGATGAAGTTACGCCGAGTAAATAGATACCCAACATGTCACCTTTCAAAATTGCACGCGCTTGTGGAATGGCGCCAAACTTCGCTACTCAAAAATCCCCATAGGCGACGCTTTAAAAAATTTTACTGGTTACATGTTTTGAGTTACAGAGGAGGTCTAGGGCCAAAAGTATTGCTCTCGCTCTACCGATCGCACCGATACCTCACATGTGTGGTTTGAACACCGTTTTCATATGTGGGCGGGACTTACGTATACGTTCGCTTCTGCATGCGAGCACACAGGGACAGGGGCGCTTTAAAAATTTTATTTTTTTATTTTTATTGTTCATTTTACTTTATTTATTTTAGTTTGATGCTTTTTTAGAAAAAAAAAAATTTGACCTCTTTTATTCCTATTACAAGGAATGTAAACATCCCTTGTAATAGGAATATGGCATGACAGGTCCTCTTTACAGTGAGATGTGGGGTCAATAAGACCTCACATCTCACCTCTAGGCTGGGAAGCCTGAAATAAAAACAAAAAATAATAAGATCCTGGCTTCTATCGTAGCGGTGAGTCGGTAGAAGCACCGGAGGGTGGCGGGAGGGGGGGACATCCCCTTTCGCCTCCTGTAAGAACGATCAAGCAGTGGAACAGCCGCTATGATTGTTCTTATGGTGTAGGGAATCGCCGGCTAAAAAAGCTGATATCTGAATGATGCCTGTAGCTGCAGGCATCATTCAGATATCCCCACACAAAGTCAAGAACGCCGTATGACAGCCGGTGGGCAGGAAGTGGTTAAAACACTTTTTTTTTTAACACAAAGTTGTCCATTTATACATTATTTCTAACACATAGCATGTATATACCAAAAATGACACCCCAAAATAGATTCTCCTCCTCCTCCTGAGTAAGGCGATACCACATGTGTGAGACTTCCACAGCCTGGCCACATACAGGGGCCGAGTACAGCCGAGTATGGCTGAGCATGGCAGAGTATGGCTGAGCATGGCAGGGTATGGCCGAGCATGGCAGGGTATGGCAGAGTATGGCTGGGTATCACCGAGTATTGCAGAGTATGGCTGGGTATGGCAGGGCATTGCGGGGTATTTCAGAGTATTGCGGGGTATTTCAGAGTATTGCGGGGTATTTCAGGGTATGGCTGGGTATTTCAGAGTATCTCTGGGTATCGCCGAGTATGGCTGAGCATGGCTGAGTATGGCAGGGTATCGCAGAGTATGACTGGGTATGGCTGGGTATCACAGAGTATGACTGGGTATGGCTGGGTATTGCGGGGTATTGCAGAGTATTGCACAGTGGTGTGGGGTATTGCAGAGTATTGTGGGGTATTGCAGAGTATCGTGGGGTATTGCAGAGTATTGCACAGTGTTGTGGGGTATTGCAGAGTATTGTGGGGTATTGCAGAGTATTGCACAGTGTTGTGGGGTATTGTGGGGTATTGCAGAGTATTGTGGGGTATTGCAGAGTATTGCGGGGTATTGCAGAGTATTGCACAGTGTTGTGGGGTATTGCAGAGTATTGCACAGTGTTGTGGGGTATTGCAGAGTATTGCACAGTGTTGTGGGGTATTGCAGAGTATTGCGGGGTATTGCCGAGTATTGCGGGGTATTGCCGAGTATTGCGGGGTATTGCCGAGTATTGCGGGGTATTGCAGAGTATTGTGGGGGTATTGCAGAGTATTGCGGGGGTATTGCAGAGTATTGCGGGGGTATTGCAGAGTATTGTGGGGTATTGCCGAGTATTGTGGGGGTATTGCAGAGTAGTGCAGGACATTGCAGAGTATTGTGGGGGTATTGCAGAGTAGTGCACATTATTCTGGGGCATTGCAGAGTAGTGCAGGCATTGCAGAGCGTTAGGGATGGCTGAGCATGGATGGATGGATGGCTGGATGTCACTGGTTAGCGCTGTGGACACTACACATCCAGCCCACAGCACTGCAGCCATCCATCCATCCCCCTCTCCGCTTACAGTGTACCGATCGGTACACAGGAGGGGAAGAGAGGAACCGGCGTCATGAGATGACGCCGGTTTGTTTACATGTGATCGCTCTGTCATTTGACGGAGCGATCACATGGTAATCGGCCGCGTTCAGCGGCCATTTACCGGGATCCGTGATGCGCCGGGTCCTCTGGACCCGGCGGTCACGGATATGTTCAGGTGCGCACCCCAGGGGGCGCGCGAGAGGGGAACTCTGGGAAGACGTCATATGACGTGATCCCAGAGTTAAGCAACCGCCCTGCAGCCGTCATTCGGCTATGGGTCGGTTGCTAAGTGGTTAATTAATTGAATCTAGCTGACACATTAACCCATTGATTAGGCACAAGATAAATGTCCAGTAGTGTATTTTGCCTTTTCTGATTAGGGCAGGTGTGTGCCGCAGAGAACTAAGCTGCATTATAAAATGTGTGAGCACTGTGCTCCTGAGTACATAAACAATTAATATTTCTGTGTTGCTTCTTTCAAAAAAATTATCAAAAAAACATAGTGAAATATATTACAATACAATCCAAAACTAGCTCATTTTACAGTAGCACAATAAAAGTGTACAAATCATGTGAAAAATCACAGCCACAAATACACAATTAAAAATACTCTTATTAAAATGAAAAAGTGTCCTTAGAAATCTTGATTTCTGATAATTGATTGGGCCTGCCTATCAACCCCAGGAAATGGCTCGACCCCCTTGGCACAACTGTATGGTAATGTTAGTGTAAGACCCAATGATAAAGAGAAACAAAGTAATAACACATTGTACTGTATATTTACCGTCACCTGGGTACTCGTCACCTTGGTATCTGTCACTCCACCAGCTGTAGTAATATATAGAGTCTCACGCAAGTTGTAAATTAACCATATAAACAGCTTACTGGAAAAAACTTGATTAACACATTAGACACAGGGGTCATTCCAATACAAAGAATGAAAGTAATAACAATCAAGGTGTATGTGAAAACCAAAACTCAATGGTCACTTGAGAAGCATATGCAGACAGGCAAAGAGTGATGCCGCGTACACACGGTCGTACTTTTCGTCTACAAAAGTCGGACAGCCTGTCCGACAGACTTCCGGCAGACTTTCGGTGGACTTGCGGCGGACTTGCGGCCTACTTTCTAACGAACGGACTTGCCTACACACGACCACACAAAAGTCTAACGGATTCGTACGTGATGACGTACACCGGACTAAAATAAGGAAGTTCATAGCCAGTAGCCAATAGGTGCCCTAGCGTGGCTTTTTGTCCGTCGGACTAGCACACAGACGAGCGGATTTCGGGGTCCGTCGTAGTTACGAAGTAAAGTTTTAAAACATGTTTCAAATCTAAAGTACGTCGGATTTGAGGCTAAAAAAGTCAGTTGAAAGTCCGGAGAAGCCCACACACGATCGGATTACCAGCCAGCTTTAGTCCATCAGCGTCCGTTGGACTTTTGTAGACGAAAAGTAGGACCGTGTGTACGCGGCATGAGGCTTATGCCGTGTACACACGGGCGGACTTTTCGGCATCAAAGGTCCGACGGTCTTTCCGACGGACTTTCGATGGAGTTACGACGGACTCTCTAACGAACGGACTTGCCCACACACGATCACACCAAAGTCCGACAGATTCGTACGTAATGACGTACGACCAGACTAGAACAAGGAAGTTCATAGCCAGTAGCCAATAGCTGCCCTAGCGTCGGTTTTCGTCCGTCGGACTAGCATACAGACGAGCGGATTACTCAATAGGAACTGGGTCCGGCGGAAAGATTTGAAACATGTTCCAAATCTAAAGTCCATCTGATTTTCGACAGAAAAAGTCAGCTGAAGGTCCGATGAAGCCCGCACACGGTCGGATTGTCCGACGGATTCGTTCCGTCAGACCAGTCCGGTCGAAAAGTCTGCCCGTGTGTACACGGCATTATGCTCAATATGATAAAGCCTTGATATTGAGCACCTTCCCACTCCAACCTCAGAGCACATACCAAACCTGCAGAAAAATATTAAACACCATGCAGCAGTGAAATACAATACATTTGTCTATGTCATGTACTCAAGGGCTCCCCCTAGATTGTAATACACTGTTAACTCTGCAAACCCAAAGTTGTGATGCAGTATAGAAAGTGACAAAGTCTCTGGTCTTCTTCGTCTTCAGCTAGCTCAAAGTATTTAGACTGCAGTATTTGTAAATCCAGGTAAGAAACAAACAGGCAGTAAATTGTAGAAGAAATGACATGCCGATAACTGTGTACTCGCACATGTAAAGCACTCACAATGCTTCTTCCTCCATGAGGGATGCAACTCAGCGTTTAACTTTGCAGTACAGGGAAGGCACACCCTGGAATTCCACTCTACACAGTCTATGGAATACTGAAATCACTTCTGTGAGACTACAGATCCCAGCAACAGTCTGGGTGCCAATTCACACAGCAACAGTACACTATATTGATCTGGGCAGGTGCCCGCTCACCAACACAGGCCCAGATGCTTGCAATGCTTCCTTCTTGGTCTCTCAGTCCCGCTTCAGGCTTGCGTCGTCACACCGCAACGCTCCTTTGGATAGCCGGCGACTGTAATGCAGGAAACCTCAAATGTTCTGTAATGCAGACCGATCCTCCTGCTCGATCAGCAGGGCAGTTCACAAAGATCCCTCTGGGGCAGGCGATCCACTCTCCGCTGTAGGCTGCAGGCGCTCCCAGCCCTGGGCACACACACACAGCCCTCCTGCTGTGTGTAAGATGGCGTCCGGAGAGAGATAAAACGTGCTACGCCTGTCCCTTTTATTTGCTTACCCAGCAGGCTGTTCTGTGACTTGTGGGCGCGTGAATTGGGCATTGTGGGTAAGTAGTTCACAGACTGAGTTTTAGCACATGAGTCACTTCCTCCTTCACTACATCTATATATAGTGCAAACTTAAGTCCAAGATCGTGTGATGAACAGCTGTAATTAGCCAAATCAATCTAAACACCATATATCCTCCACCAAAAGTGATCTGTTCCGGTTCCACTCCCTTAGGAATAAAGCTCACCAAAAAATGTTGCCATTCACTCTCGTGTCTGGCCAATCTCGCTTTTTGATGTTAGTTTTTCCAAGAGCCGTTTAGACATCTCCAAACTGCAACCAGATACTATCAATATCACAAACGTTTAAAAACCGCCATCATCATTTAAAGATTTGTTACATGCCGGTTGCCTCCGCGCTGCGTTTTCACCATCTCATCGCCCGCACTCCCGGGTCACCATCTCTGCGTCAGATCCAATTGCCATGTAGCCACGGGGTGTCTCCAACCTGGAGTACTCAATAATATGTTCACATTGTCCCCCTCAATGGGACCACAACCCGAAGTGTCCAAAGAGTAAAGATGACCATAGGCGGATTTCTGCTGAACTGGCCAAGATTCAAAACCTGTGTGGGCATTCTGCATGTACCAATCAATCAACTTGGGTACAACCAACCTGCTGGATTCACTTGCAATTATCGCTAGCGGCTGCTATAGCCGCTAGCAAAAATCACTGCCTTCTCCTGCGGGGAACGGCTTCCCCGCCTACCCCTGCCCCCTCCCCAGAAGCAGACAATGTCTTGGCTGGAGGGATTCCCCTGTCAGCACTGTCTGTGTTGATGGGGGAATCGTGCAAATTGAATCCAGCCGACACATTAACCCGTTGATTAGGCACAAGATAAATGTCCAGCAGTGTACTTTACATTTCCTGATTAGGGCAGGTGTGCACTGCAGAGAACTAAGCTGCATTGTCAGGAAAAGCAAATGGCAAAGGCTCAAGGCTACACTATGTATGACTAAAGCCCCGTACATATGGACAGAATGTTGAAAGACATTTGCTGGTTCAAAAAAGAAACAGCCGTCATTCTGCCCGTGTGTTTGTCGGTCTGTCAGACTGTAGTGTGTACCAGGCTTTATCGACCAATATTGATCAATTGAATCCAGACGACACAATAACCTATTGATTAGGCACAAGATAAATGTCCAGCAGTGTACTTTACCTTTTCTGATTAGGACAGGTGTGCGCTACAGAGAACTAAGCTGCATTGTCAAGAAAAGCAAATGGCAAAGGCTCAAGGCTGATCGTTACATGATGTATGAATTATCAAGCAATATTTATTAATTGAATCTAGCCGACACTTTAACTCCTTGATTAAGCACAAGATAAATGTCCAGAAGTGTATTTTACCTTTTCTGATTAGGGCAGCTGTGCACCGCACAGAACTAAGCTGCATTGTCATGAAAAGCAAATGACAAAGGCTCAAGGCTGATCGTTACACTATGTATGACTTATCGAACAACATTCATCAATCAAAAGTTCAAGCATACCTGCCCTAAGCTCAAGCACAGCTGCCCTAAGCAGGAAAGATTTGATTCATCAATCAAATCTTTCCTGCTTAGGGCAGGTGTGCGCTGCAGAGAACTGATGGTCATGAAAAGCAAATGGCAAAGGCTCAAGAGGCTCAAGGCTTATCGTTAACACTATGAATGACTTATCAAACAATATTGATTAATTGAATCTAGCCGACACTTTAACCCATTGATTAGGCACAAGATAAATGTCCAGCAGTGTACTTTACCTTTTCTGATTAGGGCAGGTGTGCGCTGCGGAGAACTAAACTGCATTGTCATGAAAAGCAAATGGCAAAGGCTCAAGGCTGATTGTTACATGATGTTTGACTTATCAAACAATATTTATTAATTGAATCTAGATGACACATTAACCCATTGATTAGGCACAAGATAAATGTCCAGCAGTGTACTTTATCTTTTCTGATTAGGGCAGGTGTGCGCTGCAGAGAACTTAGCTGCATTGTCATGAAAAGCAAATGGCAAAGGCTTGGGGCTGATCGTTGTATGACTTATCAAACAATATTGATTACTTGAATCTAGCCGACACTTTAACCCATTGATTAAGCACAAGATAAATGTCCAGCAGTGTATAAAATAAATACTGCGCTAACAAAAACTAAGACCTACGTGAGCTGCGACTAAAAAGTAGTAAACCATACAATCTAATAAAAAATAAGAAAGTCGCGCTGGAAAAAATGTGAGAGTGGCAACAAACAAGTGCCTTAAAACCTCATAGAGGGATATGAATATAAGTGGTGATCACTGTGCAAATAGTTCAATGATAATCAGTGTATCACAATAAATTCATAAAACACAGATATTAATTCTATGTCCGTAAAAAAGAACAATAATGTGACATAATAAAGGCAACAAATGAATGCCTCAAAACACCATGACAAAATATATCAATGTGACAAGTGAATGCCTCAGAAAACCATAACAAAACATAAATAAAAAATATTAAAATAATAATCAATATATATTATGAACAGATCTTATGAGGCCCAGATATTGTCCTTGGCTGTACGCACAAAAACAATAGTGGTTAAAGTCCATACATTCTGTATAGCACAAATAAAAATTGGGTGAAGAATATCCCCAAGTGCTGAGTGAATATTGAAAAACTTGCTGCAGTGAATAGGGTGCGTAGATAAACCTCCACCTTCAAAAACTGCTGCCTCTTACCAAAAAGCGTTGGTCTCTTAATTATAGGAGACCTAAATGGGCGGATGGCTGCAACCCCAGTCCGGGATCTGGGAGACAGGTGCTAGATGTCATCCGGTTCACAGGAACCCTCTCCGCCAGTCATAATGAAGTAGCAGAATATCAGTATATGACTGCTGGACAATGAACTCTGGTATGCAAGATTTTTATTCCATTCTTTTGGCCATTAAGAATGGACACTCCTGACCCGACTCGTGTCTACACGCCAAGAGTGCCCGATACAGAGAATACAGTGTACATATATCTTTTCATCATATTACGTCACAAGCGAACACACTATACATTTCCGTTACAAGACATTCTAATCTTTCAAAACAGTCAACCTACTCTTATTGATGCAAAGCAGTTTAGCAAAGCGCATTCTTTCACAAGCCTGCTTTTGCGGTTTCCTTCTCTATCTGTTAACCAGCTTGACACACTCTGGACACCGGAAAAGTGTGCACAGATGGCTATGCTAAGGGGGGGAAATGGGTGAATTCAGTGTCTTAAACCACAGCCTGTCAGGTTTTACAGATCTCACAAAATGTTCTTAGCATAGTAAATAGGAATGGCTTCTTAGCTGAAATTCTAAATCAGCCTTACTACACACATAACCATGGCCATATAATCTGATCCCCATTCCTACTTCAATAACAGGATGGATTGGATGTGTCACCATAAAAGAGATAAACAGCTCCACATAGCATAAAATTTCCTCTACTGCCACTTCCAGCAATGTCTCCTCTCTACTTCCTCCTGACTCACCTCTCCTATTTTTTATTAAATGTCCAGCAGTGTATTCTACCTTTTCTGATTAGGGCAGGTGTGTGCCGCAGAGAAGCTTCATTGTCATGAAAAGCAAATGGCAAAGGCTCAAAGCTGATCGTTACACTGATCGTTACACTATGTATGACATATCAAACATATCAAACAATATCAAACGCTCCTTAAAGGCCGCAGAGTTGCAGCAGGAATGCCAAAGATGCCCAATGCCAAGCTATTTGGTCTGCCAGCAATAATCACTGTCTTCTCAGGGTGGGAAGTTCCCATCCCCTGCCGGGAGCAGACAATGTCTCAGCAGGAGGGATTATCCTGTCAGCACTGTCTGTGTTGATGGGGGAATTGTGCAAATTTATTTCCTGCAATCCATGGTTGCAGGAAAGAAATTCACACTGTCTATTGCCTGCTTAAAGTTACAGAGAAGGGTTGGCAAATGAAACTCAGTAGATTGCACATTGTGCAAGATAAATAGGAACACAATAAACATTCCACTGAAAATAGATTCCTCCCCTACAGTATCTTGTTAGAGTTCACATTTCTACCAAGGTGAGAAGATCAAAACATAAAAGCAGAGCAAATAAAAGGAGTTAAAAAAATAAACAAAACGTTAAGATAAGAAAAAGAGGAGGAAAGGAAAGAGAAACCTGCGTCCAGTCAAGCGGGTACAACAGGCAGAACAGGGAAATCTGTCTTCATTAGGTTACCAGACTCCCAAATCATTAAAAAAAATGTTGAGAGTTTGGGCAGACAGGAGCTCCATCCATTGAATCTCTTCAATACGGATATTAAAGGTTTTTTTTTTTTAGAGATGTGCATGACTGGAAAATTAGTTTTGTTTCTTTTTGGTGTCGTTCATTGTCCACGAGCTGACCAGGCCTTTTCTGGAACTTTTTTTATACAAGTTTAAATTAGTATTTTTTTTTGCTAGAAAATTTCTTAGAACCCCAAACATAAGAGAATAAAATGGCTGCCCTTGCAATATTTTATGTTATGCAGTATTTGCGCAGCGCTCTTTAAACGCAATTTTTTGTGAAAAATTACACTTTAATAATATTAATTTAAAAAAATAAATAAATAAATAAAGTTAGCCCATTTTTTTTATACATAATGTAAAAGATGATGTTACGCCGAGTAAATATATTTAACATGTCATGCTTTAAAATTACACAAGCCTGTGAAATGGCAAGCGGGGCCCAGGATAGGGGGTGTCTAAGCATTTGGGTGACAGCCCAGGGCACCATTTCTTGTCCTGGTGCCTGGGATTTATCAAACCCTGATTTATTTATATATATAAATTATTATTATTATTATATTATTTTTATATTCTTCCATTTTTTTTTCCACTAGCAAAGGCCTTATAGGGCGTACACACGGTCGGACTTTGTTCGGACATTCCGACAACAAAATCCTAGGATTTTTTCCGACGGATGTTGGCTCAAACTTGTTTTGTCTACACACGGTCGCACAAAGTTGTCGGAAAATCCGATCGTTCTAAACGCGGTGACGTAAAACACGTACGTCGGGACTATAAACGGGGCAGTGGCCAATAGCTTTCATCTCTTTATTTATTCTGAGCATGCGTGGCACTTTGTCCGTCGGATTTGTGTACACACGATCGGAATTTCCGACAACGGATTTTGTTGTCGGAAAATTTTATCTCCTGCTCTCCAACTTTGTGTGTCGGAAAATCTGATGGAAAATGTCCGATGGAGCCCACACACGACAACACGCTCCGATCGGACATTTTCCATTGGAAAATCTGACCGTGTGTACGGGGCATTAGAGAATAAAATGGTGCTCGTTCCAATTTTTATGTCACACGGTACTTGCTCAGCAGTTTTTCAGGCGCAGTTTTTTTGGTAAAAAGTACACTTTAAAGCATTTTAATGCAAAAAAAAAAAAAACGCAATATAATACCCAGGTTTTTTGGCAAAATATAAAAGATGATGTTACACCGAGTAAATAAATACCTAACATGTCACGCTTAAAAATTGCGCACATTCATGGAATGACCGACAAAGCTTCGGTACTTAAAAATCTCCATAGGTGACGCCTTTAAATTTTTTACAATTTACGTAAAAAAGTTTAGAGCTACAGAGGAAATCTTGCGCTAGAATTATTGCTCTCACTAACGCCTGCATATGCAAATGGTGTTCAAACCACACATGTGAGGTATCGCTGCGATCGTTAGAGTGAGAGCAATGATTCTAGCACTAGACCTCCTCTGTAACTCTAAACAGGTAACCTGTAAACATTTTTAAATCGTCGCCTATGGGGATTTTTAAGTACCATAGTTTGGCGCTATTCCATGAGGGTGCGCAATTTTAACCACTTACGGACTGCCCGCCGCAGTTTTACTTCGGCTGTTTGAAGGAGAATATCGTTGTTATGGCAGCAGCTAGCTGTCATAACCCCGGTATCCTCTTCTTCAGCGGGCAGTCCGCTACAAGATAAAAGTGGTCTCTGTGGCGGATTTGCCGCAAGATCACTTTTATCGGTGGCGGGAGAGGGGCCCCCTCTCCCGCCACGATCTGGTGCCCTCTGCCGCTTACCGGAGCCGTCGGCATCGGCGGAGGCGATCGCGTCCTGTCTCCTGTTAGGTATGGAGACGAGACGAGTGAGGGGAAGATGGCCCCTACTTGTCTCCATAACAATACAGGGCGGAAGCGATGTCAAAACGACTGGGATTGGACTGGTGATCTGTCTATCAAAGTCCCAGGACCAGGGGGCGGGGCTGTGGGTGACAGCGAGTGCGGGAACACTCTGCTATTGAAATGAAAGCCGCTAGTGATGTTCCTCATGCTCTGATGATCTGGCCGCCTGCTCTTCCCCTCCGAGAGCACTGGGAGAAGGACTCAGATACAACCCACCTGCCGGCCGTGCTCGCCCGCCCCCGCTCCCAGGCAACCCTTCCTCGCCAGCCCTCAAAATCCATTTGCAAAATGCGAGCAGGTGAGTGGGATTTTTGAGGGCTGGTTTAGATTAAAGCATATTCATGTGTTAGAATGGCCCAGCCAAAGTCCAGACCTAAATCCCATTGAGAATCTGTGGCAAGACTTGAAAATTGCTGTTCACAGACGCTCTCCATCCAATCTGACAGAGCTTGAGATATTTTGCAAAGAAGAATGGGCAAAAATGTCCCTCTCTAGATGTGCAAAGCTGGTAGAGACATCCCCAAAAAGACTTGCAGCTGTAATTGCAGTGAAAGGTGGTTCTACAAAGTATTGACTCAGGGGGGCTGAATACAAATGTACCCCCCACACTTTTCACATATTTATGTAGCACCCTGATGTTTAGGCAGGGTTGCTAGCAAATTTACCTGCCAAGTGATAGTTGCCTTGGCCGATTGATAGGACGTCAATTGATTTCACCCTAAATCTGGAATTGCTGCACTTCTCTCTTCTGTCACTAGATGGCTGGGTATCTGGTGGCATTAGATAAGACAAGGGTATTGCAAGGAAAGATTAGGAATGAATGGGGTGTCTCAGCCAATGGGCAGGGATTTTCTTGGGTCCCTTGGCCTGCTGGGAGAGCCTATTTATTTGGGTGAGGTCAGGTGATTGGGGTTCTGTGCCACCTGGACAGCTGTCTGGGTGGAAGTGTGTCGTTTAGCCCTGGGCTGCTAGGCCAGAGCCTGAGGCCTATCCCGGGGACATCGGCTGCTAGGCTATCTGGGGCCTATACAGAAGTACAACCAGAAGTAGCGGTTCTGCCGGCCGGAGAACCTGTCGTGGTCAGAGGTAGAGGGGAACCTGTCGCCACTAAGGGACCTACCACCTTATTACCAGGGACCACAGTGAGTACCTGAAGCAAGTACCGGAGCAGCATTCTCACCAACCGGGGACGGTGAAGAATCTAGAAGCTTCAGCATTTCAAGCCAGGGACCTAGCAAAAGCATTCTTTTGTGCCAAGCCAGGGACCGAACAGGCCAGTGGGGTGAAGCTTGAAGAGTATCTGTGAGTGCAAATCTAGGGATCCAGCAGGGAAATGAGGGTGACGCTTGAGGAAGATACTCAGTGAGAAGTTTGGAATAGCTCAGGAGATCCAATGGCAGTGGATCGGCAAGTCTGGGTGATAGACTGGAAGTTCAGTTGAGTGAAGATCTACATTAGGAATTGTAGAAGAAGCGAAGAAGTTCATTATAACCTTTGTTAGAAACTGTTCAAGAATTGTTGCCAAAGGAGACTGCGTTCCTACTCGTGCAGATGTGGAGTCTTGCTGGATGCCTTTTCCTGCATGGCTGTCTGCCTATAGAAGTCTCGGAGTCTGCCAATTAACATTGCAAATACTAAAGGGTGTCCTGGCCCTAACCCTCTCTCCCACAGTTCTGCTTAAGAGACAATAAATCTCTTTGCATTCAAGAAGTGTGTGGCGCCCAATCAATCTACCTTGCATTACACCCACTATGGCTTAACCCACTCTACATAGAAGGATGTCATCTGTCCCTAACTCTGGAGGTCACCATTAGGCCTGGAGAGGCCCGGGACTTGGCTACATTTATTTTTAAGACATTTTGAAAACCATTTATCATTTTCCTTCCACTTCACAATTATTTGCCACATTGTGTTGGTCTATCACAGGAGTAGGCAACCCCCGGCACGGGTGCCACAAGCGGCACACAAAGCCTCTTTTGCCGGAACTAGACTCCCTCCCCATCAGCAGAGCAGCGCAGGGAAGTGTCAGTGAGACACGAATGCATTCCAATCTCACAATTCCCCACACCGCACCTGCACTGAGGGGGAGGCACTGAGCCCCCCACATTGTAAAAGATGGGAAACATTGGTTCTCTAACTTTTCTGTAGCTGCGATCGTCAACTTTTGTGATGGGGAAGAGTTTGGGTGCAGTTCTGCTGGGGGGGGGGCGGTCCACTTTTCCTGTTGCGCAAAGCATTGCACTTTTTCTCAGCTGCGAGGGCCCAACTTATGATCCTGCACACAGGCCCACTGCTTTCAGAAAATGCCCCTGACCTGAGCTCATCATTGCACATCCATTCCAGATGCTTGTATGTGACATCACATAAATCCCAAAAATCCCATACATCACAAACATCTCATACATCACATACATCCCATACATCACATACATCACATACATCCCATACATCCCATACATCCCATACATCACATACATCCCATAGATCCCATACATCACATACATCACATCCATCACATACATCCCATAGATCCCATACATCACATACATCACATCCAGTGGCGGAACTACCGCCATAGCGAAACACGCGGCCGATATGAGGCCCGCAGCTGTTAGGGGCCCGGACCGGTGAGGACAGGCGGCTCCGCGGGTGACAGCGGGCGGCTTTGCGGGCCCACTGGTGACAGCGGGCGGCTTTGCGGGCCCGCGGGCGAAAGCGGGCAGCTTTGCGGGCCCGCGAGTGACAGCGGCGGCTTTGCGGGCCCGCGGGTGAAAGCGGGCGGCTTTGCGGGCCCGCGGGTGAGAGCGGGCGGCTCCGAGGGCTGTCAGGCGGTGAGTCAGCTGGGCGGCTCGGCTCATGTGTGAGCAGGCTGGCCAATCAGGGAGCTGGCAGCCGGGGGTGCATAGAGATGACATCATCTCTCACCGCCCGGCGCTCTCCCTGCATCCCTGCAGTGCAGTTCCCCCATCACTGTGCAGGCAGCCTCGGGAAGCAGAGAGATGACCTTATCTCTCTGCTGCCTGAGTCTGACTCTGGGACACAGCATGAAAGTGACACAGGCAGCAAGTGACAATCCGTAATGTGTGACAGGTGAAGTGGCAAGTGACAATCCGTAATGTGTGACAGGTGAAGTGGCAAGTGACAATCCGGGACGTGGCAGCAAGTGACATTCCGATATGTGGGGCAAGTGACAATCCGGGACGTGGCAAGTGACAATCCGTAATGTGTGGCAGGCAGGGGCGGACTGACCATTCGGTCACTCGGTCGCCGACCGAGGGCCCGACGTCAGGAGGGGCCCCATGAGCGGCTCAGTCAGCAGCGGAAAAAAGCCGCCCGCCGCACCGCATGAAAACCCCGTCCTCCTGGATTTTTACAGCTCCCAGCACCGCGGCCAGCCCGCTGCCTGAGCAGACCTCGGCTTAGGCTGAGAGAGGCTCTGTCAGCAGGGAGGGGCGGGGCAGGGAGCTCCACTGACGCTCTGACCCTGCCCTGCCCCTCCTCATGTAGTCTGAGTCTGAGCGTCTCTCCTGCACTTCTGAGAGCTCCGCTCTGGACCACAGCAGGGAGGGGCGGGGCAGGGAGCTCCACTGACGCTCTGACCCTGCCCTGCCCCGCCCCTCCTCTCCTCATGTAGTTTGAGTCTGAGCGTCTCTCCTGCACTTCTGAGAGCTCCGCTCTGGACCACAAAAATCCCCGCCCCTACCGACGAAGGCTCCGCCCCTATCGACGAAAGCCCCGCCCCTTACCGACGAAAGCTCCGCCCCTTACCAACAAAAGCTCCGCCCCCTACCAACGAAAGCTCCGCCCCCAGACCTCTGAGAGCGGGAGGTGAGCCCGAATGGTCAGTTAGGTCCTACTGCCTACATTATATACACGGCCTGTAGACCCCTTTTTTTTCTGCTAAACCATCCCTGGAAATGTTGTTTACCCCCCCTGTATAGCTGTGCATTGCTGAAAGTTTACATTTTAAAACTGGCTACCTGGTCATCTCCTGTAGTCGCATTCGCAGTCTGGTTATTTCCTGTAGTCGCATTCGCAGTCTGGTTATCTCCTGTAGTCGCATTCGCAGTCTGGTTATTTCCTGCATTCGCAGTCTGGTTATTTCCTGTAGTCGCATTCGCAGTCTGGTTATCTCCTGTAATCGCATTCGCAGTCTGGTTATTTCCTGTAGTCGCATTCGCAGTCTGGTTATTTCCTGTAGTCGCATTCGCAGTCTGGTTATTTCCTGTAGTCGCATTCGCAGTCTGGTTATTTCCTGTAGTCGCATTCGCAGTCTGGTTATCTCCTGTAGTCGCATTCGCAGTCTGGTTATTTCCTGCATTCGCAGTCTGGTTATTTCCTGTAGTCGCATTCGCAGTCTGGTTATCTCCTGTAATCGCATTCGCAGTCTGGTTATTTCCTGTAGTCGCATTCGCAGTCTGGTTATTTCCTGTAGTCGCATTCGCAGTCTGGTTATTTCCTGTAGTCGCATTCGCAGTCTGGTTATTTCCTGTAGTCGCATTCGCAGTCTGGTTATTTCCTGTAGTCGCATTCGCAGTCTGGTTATCTCCTGTAGTCGCATTCGCAGTCTGGTTATTTCCTGTAGTCGCATTCGCAGTCTCTGGTTATTTCCTGTAGTCGCATTCGCAGTCTGGTTATCTCCTGTAGTCGCATTCGCAGTCTGGTTATTTCCTGTAGTCGCATTCACAGTCTCTGGTTACTTCCTGTAGTTGTATTCGCAGTCTCTGGTTATCTCCTGTAGTCGCATTCGCAGTCTTTTTATTTCCTGTAGTCGCATTCGCAGTCTGGTTATTTCCTGTAGTTGCATTCGCAGTCTCTGGTTATTTCCTGTAGTCGCATTCGCAGTCTGGTTATCTCCTGTAGTCGCATCCCCAGTCTCTGGTTATCTCCTGTAGTCGCAATCCCAGTCTCTGGTTATTTCCTGTAGTCGCATTCGCAGTCTCTGGTTATCTCCTGTAGTTGCATCCCCAGTCTCTGGTTATTTCCTGTAGTCGCATCCCCAGTCTCTGGTTATTTCCTGTAGTCGCATTCGCAGCCTCTGGTTATTTCCTGTAGTCGCATTCGCAGTCTGGTTATTCCCGGTAGTCGCATTTGCAGCCTCATGTTATCTCCTGTAGTTGCATCCCCAGTCTGGTCATCTCCTGTAGTCACATTCGCAGTCTGGTTATCTCCTGTAGTCGCATTCGCAGTCTGGTTATTTCCTGTAGTCGCATTCGCAGTCTGGTTATTTCCTGTAGTCGCATTCGCAGTCTGGTTATCTCCTGTAGTCGCATTCACAGTCTCTGGGTATTTCCTGTAGTCGCATTCGCAGTCTGGTTATTTCCTGTAGTCGCATTCGCAGTCTGGTTATTTCCTGTAGTCGCATTCGCAGTCTGGTTATCTCCTGTAGTCGCATTCGCAGTCTCTGGTTATTTCCTGTAGTCGCATTCACAGTCTGGTTATTTCCTGTAGTCGCATTCGCAGTCTCTGGTTACTTCCTGTAGTTGCATTTGCAGTCTCTGGTTATCTCCTGTAGTCGCATCCCCAGTCTTTTTATTTTCTGTAGTCGCATTTGCAGTCTGGTTATCTCCTGTAGTCGCATCCCCAGTCTCTGGTTATCTCCTGTAGTCGCATCCCCAGTCTCTGGTTATTTCCTGTAGTCGCATTCGCAGTCTGGTTATTTCCTGTAGTTGCATTCGCAGTCTCTGGTTATTTCCTGTAGTCGCATTCGCAGTCTGGTTATCTCCTGTAGTCGCATTCGCAGTCTGGTTATTTCCTGTAGTCGCATCCCCAGTCTCTGGTTATCTCCTGTAGTCACAATCCCAGTCTCTGGTTATTTCCTGTAGTTGCATCCCCAGTCTCTGGTTATTTCCTGTAGTTGCATCCCCAGTCTCTGGTTATTTCCTGTAGTCGCATCCCCAGTCTCTGGTTATTTCCTGTAGTCGCATTCGCAGCCTCTGGTTATTTCCTGTAGTCGCATTCGCATTCTGGTTATCTCCTGTAGTCGCATCCCCAGTCTCTGGTTATCTCCTGTAGTCGCATCCCCAGTCTCTGGTTATCTCCTGTAGTCGCAATCCCAGTCTCTGGTTATTTCCTGTAGACGCATTCGCAGTCTCTGGTTATCTCCTGTAGTTGCATCCCCAGTCTCTGGTTATTTCCTGTAGTCGCATCCCCAGTCTCTGGTTATTTCCTGTAGTCGCATCCCCAGTCTCTGGTTATTTCCTGTAGTCGCATTCGCAGCCTCTGGTTATTTCCTGTAGTCGCATTCGCAGTCTGGTCATTTCCGGTAGTCGCATCCCCAGTCTCTGGTTATTTCCGGTAGTCGCATCCCCAGTCTCTGGTTATTTCCTGTAGTCGCATCCCCAGTCTCTGGTTATTTCCTGTAGTCGCATCCCCAGTCTCTGGTTATTTCCTCTAGTTGCATTTGCAGTCTCTGGTTATTTCCTGTAGTCGCATTCGCAGCCTCTGGTTATTTCCTGTAGTCGCATTCGCAGTCTGGTTATTTCCGGTAGTCGCATTTGCAGCCTCTGGTTATCTCCTGTAGTTGCATCCCCAGTCTGGTCATCTCCTGTAGTCACATTCGCAGTCTGGTTATCTCCTGTAGTCGCATCCCCAGTCTCTGGTCATCTCCTGTAGTCGCATTTGCAGTCTGGTTATTTCCTGTAGTTGCATTCGCAGTCTGGTTATTTCCAGTAGTCGCATTTTCAGCCTCTGGTTATCTCCTGTAGTCGCATCCCCAGTCTGGTCATCTCCTGTAGTCGCATTCGCAGTCTGGTTATCTCCTGTAGTCGCATTTGCAGTCTGGTTATCTCCTGTAGTCGCATCCCCAGTCTCTGGTTATTTCCTGTAGTCGCATTCGCAGTCTGGTTATCTCCTGTAGTCGCATTCGCAGTCTGGTTATTTCCTGTAGTCGCATTCGCAGTCTGGTTATCTCCTGTAGTCGCATTCGCAGTCTCTGGTTATTTCCTGTAGTCGCATTCGCAGTCTGGTTATTTCCTGTAGTCGCATTCGCAGTCTCTGGTTACTTCCTGTAGTTGCATTCGCAGTCTCTGGTTATCTCCTGTAGTCGCATTCGCAGTCTTTTTATTTCCTGTAGTTGCATTTGCAGTCTGGTTATCTCCTGTAGTTGCATCCCCAGTCTCTGGTTATCTCCTGTAGTTGCATTCGCAGTCTCTGGTTACTTCCTGTAGTCATTTATGATATCTATGGCTATGCATATTTATTGAATCCATATTGAGCACTATATTTGATTGGCTGTTTGCTTCTGCTTAGGCCTGGCAAACACGCACAATCGCACATGATGATGACTTCATCATCATGTGCGTGATTGTGATTGTGCGTGTGTGCCAAGCAGAAGCAGCCAATCAAATATAGTGCTCAATATGGATTAAATAAATAGTGGGAAGAATGCCCCTTACGTTGGTGGTCAGTGAGAATGCTCCTTACATTGGTCAGTGAGAAGAATGTTCCTTACATTGGTGATTAGTGAGAAGAATGTTCCTTACATTGGTGATCAGTGGGAAGAATGTTCCTTACATTGGTGATCAGTGGGAAGAATGTTCCTTACATTGGTGGTCAGTGGGAAGAATGTCCCTTACATTGGTGGTCAGTGAGAAGAATGTCCCTTACATTGGTGATCAGTGGGAAGAATGTTCCTTACATTGGTGATCAGTGGGAAGAATGTCCCTTACATTGGTGATCAGTGAGAAGAATGTTCCTTACATTGGTGATCAGTGGGAAGAATGTTCCTTACATTGGTGATCAGTGGGAAGAATGTTCCTTACATTGGTGATCAGTGGGAAGAATGTTCCTTACATTGGTGATCAGTGGGAAGAATGCCCCTTACATTGGTGATCAGTGGGAAGAATGTCCCTTACATTGGTGATCAGTGAGAAGAATGTTCCTTACATTGGTGATCAGTGGGAAGAATGTTCCTTACATTGGTGGTCAGTGGGAAGAATGTCCCTTACATTGGTGGTCAGTGAGAAGAATGTCCCTTACATTGGTGATCAGTGGGAAGAATGTTCCTTATATTGGTGATCAGTGAGAAGAATGTTCCTTACATTGGTGGTCAGTGGGAAGAATGTTCCTTACATTGGTGATCAGTAGGAAGAATGTTCCTTACATTGGTGATCAGTGGGAAGAATGTTCCTTACATTGGTGATCAGTGGGAAGAATGTTCCTTACATTGGTGATCAGTGGGAAGAATGTTCCTTACATTGGTGATCAGTGGGAAGAATGTTCCTTACATTGGTGGTCAGTGAGAAGAATGTCCCTTACATTGGTGGTCAGTGAGAAGAATGTCCCTTACATTGGTGATCAGTGGGAAGAATGTTCCTTATATTGGTGATCAGTGAGAAGAATGTTCCTTACATTGGTGGTCAGTGGGAAGAATGTCCCTTACATTGGTGATCAGTGGGAAGAATGTTCCTTACATTGGTGATCAGTGGGAAGAATGTTCCTTACATTGGTGATCAGTGAGAAGAATGTTCCTTACATTGGTGGTCAGTGGTAAGAATGTCCCTTACATTGGTGGTCAGTGAGAAGAATGTCCCTTACATTGGTGATCAGTGGGAAGAATGTTCCTTATATTGGTGATCAGTGAGAAGAATGTTCCTTACATTGGTGATCAGTGAGAAGAATGTTCCTTACATTGGTGATCAGTAGGAAGAATGTCCCTTACATTGGTGATCAGTGGGAAGAATGTCCCTTACATTGGTGATCAGTGAGAAGAATGTTCCTTACATTGGTGATCAGTGGGAAGAATGTTCCTTACATTGGTGATCAGTGGGAAGAATGTTCCTTACATTGGTGATCAGTGAGAAGAATGTTCCTTACATTGGTGGTCAGTGGGAAGAATGTCCCTTACATTGGTGGTCAGTGAGAAGAATGTTCCTTACATTGGTGATCAGTGAGAAGAATGTTCCTTACATTGGTGATCAGTGGGAAGAATGTTCCTTACATTGGTGATCAGTGAGAAGAATGTTCCTTACATTGGTGGTCAGTGGGAAGAATGTCCCTTACATTGGTGGTCAGTGAGAAGAATGTCCCTTACATTGGTGATCAGTGGGAAGAATGTTCCTTACATTGGTGATCAGTGAGAAGAATGTTCCTTACATTGGTGGTCAGTGGGAAGAATGTTCCTTACATTGGTGATCAGTGGGAAGAATGTTCCTTACATTGGTGATCAGTGAGAAGAATGTTCCTTACATTGGTGGTCAGTGGGAAGAATGTCCCTTACATTGGTGGTCAGTGAGAAGAATGTCCCTTACATTGGTGATCAGTGGGAAGAATGTTCCTTACATTGGTGATCAGTGGGAAGAATGTTCCTTACATTGGTGATCAGTGAGAAGAATGTTCCCTACATTGGTGGTCAGTGGGAAGAATGTTCCTTACATTGGTGATCAGTGAGAAGAATGTTCCTTACATTGGTGATCAGTGAGAAGAATGTTCCTTACATTGGTGATCAGTGGGAAGAATGTTCCTTACATTGGGGATCAGTGAGAAGAATGTTCCTTACATTGGTGATCAGTGGGAAGAATGTTCCTTATATTGGTGATCAGTGAGAAGAATGTTCCTTACATTGGTGGTCAGTGGGAAGGAGGAGGAGGACACACCCAAGGAGCTCTCTGTGAGAACCAGCCTTTTTTCAAGCCTGGGCCTTGCCTGCTAGTTTTGGCCCAGGAACAATGCCTGATCCTGGGGGAGGCCCTGGGAGGGATCCCCCTGATGACACGGGGCCTAGTGAGGAGGAGGTGGAGGATCTGACTGTGGGTCCAGGCCCTGGTATGGATGCGAGTATCTTCAGTCAGAAGATTGTTGATCGCTTTAGGCAAATTGGAAGGGCTGAAGAGAAACTTCAAGTTTTGAAAGCTGAATATAAAAACTTTAAAGCCAAATACTTCCAGGCATGGAGTAGAAATCGCACAGCCATGAAGCCTGAGTTACAGGATTTGGAGGAAAAGGTAAAGCAGCAAACTTTATTGTTGGAGAAATTAAAAGCCAGAAGTGGAGCTTTTAAAGAAAAATTTGACAATGAGAAGAGATTTGCCAGCCAGTTGTCAGTAAGTTGCATGGATCAGCAGCCTCAGGTTATGGATGACCCGGGTCCATCTGCCTCTGCACCTCTCCCCCCATGTAAGGCCTTGGAATCGCCAGCGGCAACCAGCCAGGGGGTTGAGAGTGAGCATGGCACCCTGACCTTCATCCAGCAGATGGAGTCACCCCTGAGAGCAGACAAGGTTTCCATATCTGATGATCCATCAGAAATCCCTGAGGATGAGAGGAAAAATAAACCAGGGAATGAAGATGGACCTGCACCAAACACCCTGAACATGGATGTTTCTACTCCTGCATTTGCTGAGACCAGTAGTTCCTCTACCAAGTTTGCTGCATGTGTTTCACACAGTATGGCTGACACCAGCAAAGAGATTGCCTCACCTGAGCCTCTCTGTGTTCCAGCAGAGCTGATTGATGCTGATGGGGGAGGGGATCAGCACATTGCACCATGTGCAGTGGAAGCCATGGAAGTGTCAGACCAGCCTGCTGAAAGTCCTGTCCTGATGGAAGAGAACAGGCCAGCTGAAGATTCCACCAGCACAGCAGTGGGAAAGGACACTGTTGGGAAGACTACAGGAACTGTGAATATACCAGCAAGTATTAAGAATGACAGTAATGATCAAACTATGAATGTGGTGGGTGGTGGTGAAGGGGTTAATACTGCTGGGAAAAATAAAAATGACATTGCTCTCCCTGCTCAGCAGAGGAAAGACTCATCGATTGTGCAGACCAAATCTGTACAATCGATATCTGCTAGAAATGTGTCAGACGGTTCAAAACACACAAATGTTTCTTCTGCTGGGAGAAATGTGGGCAGTTATGCGTCTGTTCTGGGGAGTCGCACCAAGGAGGGTGGAGGGAATTTTGTAAATATTAGTGGTCACAATTTGGGGAGGCTTGGTGGTGGGATGGTTGGTGGGTACAGAAGGAGGAATGTGGTTCAATTGAAGTGGGAGGGGGAGGGGACCCCACCAGTAAGGGGGAGGGTGGCTGAGTTGGTTCTGGAAATGGGGTTTAAAGCATTGGATATATTTGCCTTGATTTGCCCAGTGGGGAGTTATGAATTTGATTTGTCCTTTGTAAAGCCTGAGGGTCTGGATTTATTTTGGGAGCGATATAGGAGGTGCAAGGGCCTTCCGCAGTGGAGTGGTTTGGTGCCAAAGGTGATTTCCAGGCAGCCTCTGATAAAGTCGGTGACGATCCTGGTGCGTAACGAATCCATACCAGAGGCTGATTTGATAGTATGGCTACGCCGATATGGTGAGGTCCTCGCTCCACTGCGGAAGGTCCTTGATGAGCATGGGATATGGACAGGGGCCTGGACAGTGTCACTAAAATTGGGGGTGCTTGGAAATGTAGTTCAACACCTTCCCTGTTCAGCCTTTCTGGGGAGGGATAGGCTGACTATTTTTTACCAGGGTCAGCCTAAAGTCTGTAATAAATGTGGAGACAAAGGCCATTTTGCTTCTATGCCAGGATTTGGGCCATTTGGCTAAGGATTGTACTGAAATTCGGTGTAATTTGTGCCAGAAGCTCGGTCATCCTTATAGTCAGTGCCCGGAGGCATTACATAACTTGCCAGGATTGGAGGCTGAGTTGCAGAGGCTTGATAAAGAGGATGAGGCCGCTAAAACTGTTATTGTCCCTCCTGTTTCTGTTACATCTGTTCCGGATTCTGTTTCCCCTAGTGATGTGGTCCCTGAGTCTGTCCCTCCTGTGTCTGTTACATCTGTTGTTTTGGATTCTGTTTCCCCCAGTAATGTGGTCCCTGAGTCTGTCCCCCATGTGGTGGTCCCTAATCCTACTGTACGTAGATCCTCCAGACTGGCAGAAGCTGCTGGGGGGGCAGGTTTGGCGGATCTTCCATCTCAGCCTCCAGTCCCTGTCCCTCGGCAGCGTAAACGTGGTCAGGGGCCTGTGAGGGTGTTGGATGGGGGAGGGGTTGAGGGAAAGGTGTCCATATCCCATGTCTCACCCTCTGTTGAGGGGGATTCAGATGATGAGGGGTGGGAGAAGTTTAGGAGGAAGAAAAAGAAGAGGAGGAAGACAAGTAAAGTGGTCATTTCTTCCTCAGGGTCGGACCCAGGAGGGGTTCCTCTTGGTAATACTTTTTCAGTTTTGTCGGGTGATGAGATGTCTGATATATCTTTCTCTTTATCATCCATGGATGAGGGGGAGTCACGTAGTCTTAAGAGAGCTGTTTCGGGTGATGAGAGTGTGGCAAAGGTTAAGAAACAACTACCCCAATCATCCTGATGGCAGTTCCCACTCCGATAAAGGTGGCGACCATTAATGTCGCCAGCATTAAATCTGCAAGAGCTCGTGATATTGCCTTATTTTTGCTCAGCGAGTTTGATGCCGAGATTTTATTTTTGCAAGAGACCTGGCTCAATACTTTGGCCGATGTCCATCTAGCAAAAAGGGAGTGGAGATGCGGTCCCTCCTTTTGGTCTCTTGCGGCTGAGCCCTGCAGCGGAGTTGCGGTCCTTTTTAAAACCGATATGGTAACGTGCCGGCGGGTAATTGAGGTAGAAATGGGGAGATGCATGGTCTTGGACGTCTCTGTTAGGGGGCAGGACCTGCGCCTAATCAATATCTATGGACCGCAGTCAAAATGGGGCAGGAAATGCCTCCTCACAGAGATCAAGCCCTTCCTTTTTACGTCCCAGCAGGTTGTCTTTGGAGGTGATTTTAACACCATAATTAGGCCTGAAGACAGGAGAGGCTCCATAGACAGGCTGGGTTACGATAGCGTTTTTCTTAGAGATATGGTGAGACAAGCAGGCCTGGTAGATGTGCATATTAAGCACTGCCCCGGCAGCACGGGATTCACATTTCAGAGAGGGAATAGTCAGAGTAGGATAGATAGGTTTTTTTTAAAGGAGAACTCTGCTTTCTCGGCTCCTGAGTTGAGGGCGGTGGAGTTCTCTGACCACTGTATGCTGTCTGTGACTCTGAATGCCTCGGACACTCCACCCAGGGGAAGGGGTACCTGGAAACTGAATTCGGCTCTCCTGGAAGATGTAGAGGTAAGACAATCCTTTGAGGATTTTTTTCAGGCACAGGTTTCTATTCTGGACTTTTGCAGCAGTAAGTCAGAGTGGTGGGAGCTTGTGAAACAAAGGGCAATTGGACTTTTCAAGGCCATAAGTAAGAAGAAGCAGCTTGGTATGTACATTGCCTACCAGCATTTGCGGAGGAAGCTTGATCGTCTTGTCTCGTATAGAGGAGATCCAGGGGAGATCTCTGAGGTGAAGTTTCTTCTTAGGAAGTGTCAATACGACCGGCATGCCTCCTTGGTTCTGGAGAGGGATTATGGAAAATATCACTCGCCTGATCCTTACCAGAACTGTAAGCAAGGCATAGCAGTTAAGACGGTCATAGGCCTGAGGGATAGTACGGGTTCCCTGGTGAAGTCCAGATCAGGGATCCTGGAGATCTTCAGATCATATTACGCAGACCTTCTGGGAAGAAAGGACCTTTGTCGGGACAGGATGGAAAGCTTTCTGGATTCTACTCCAGGATTGGGAAATGGTACATTGCCTTTGATGGATTTGACGGAACCAATTTCAGTGGATGAGGTAGTTCATGCTATAGAGAAGCTGGCTACCAAAAAATCGCCTGGGCCAGATGGGTTGACAGCTGAATTCTACAAGTGTTTTAAGTCCATTCTGGCTCCCTTTTTAGCCGAGGTTTATAACAGCTGTCTAGAAGAGGGTTCGCTCCCTCCCTCCATGAGGCAATCCGCTGTGATTCTTCTGTCAAAAGGTAAGGACCCCTCAATGATTGAGAACTGGCGCCCCATCAGTCTTCTCAATGTTGATAGAAAGATCCTGGCGAAGATTCTTTTTTGGCGCTTGTCGTCAGTAGCAGGCGATTTGTTGTCCAGTCATCAGCACTGCTCGGTCCAAGGTAGAAGTACCTTTTCAGCGGTTTTAGCTGTCCGGGAGGCTTTGGAACGATGCAGGGCTGCTGGATGGAGAAAGTACTTGCTGGCATTGGATCAGGCGAAGGCTTTTGATAGTCAATCACGAGTACCTGTATTTGCTACTTGGTAGATACGGCCTGCAGGGGAGGTTTATAGATTGGCTGAAGACATTATATAGAGGGGCTGAGAGCTTCCCACTGGTTAATGGTTGGGTTGGACGGCCTTTTGAGGTTGGCTCTGGTGTGCGCCAGGGATGTCCTCTGAGCCCCCTGTTATATGTATTCGCAATCGACCCCTTCATAAGAAGGCTAGAGAGTGGATCTTTGTGCGGGGTGCCTTTGGGCATTGCTGGTGTGCCGCCTCTGAAGGTCGTGGCCTATGCCGATGATGTGTCTGTTATTGTCTCTGGGACAGAGGAGGCGCAGGAGGTGGTCTCTATGATAGAGCAGTACACGGAGGCTTCTGGTTCTAAAGTCAACCATGAAAAGAGTGAAGTTTTCTGGATGGGTGAGGAGGGTGAAAGCTTCGAACTTCCGGATGCCTTCCCAGAGCCCCAGCAGGAAATTAAAGTGTTGGGCATCCAATTTGGTCCTGGTGACTATGGTCATCGAAATTGGGAAAGCAGGTTGGTGTGTGCCAATGCCAAAGTAGCAAGCTGGAAGAAATGGAAGCTTTCCTTGAGGGAGAGGGTTGACTTGATCAAAACATACCTGGTCCCAATCTTTTTATATGTCAGCTTCGTCTGTATCTTGCCAGCATCTCTCTATGCAAGGGTGTACAGCTGTTTTTTCCAACTGTTATGGGGAAGTAGGCTGAACCTGATCAAACGCAATGTAACTTACCTGTCTAGGCGGGAGGGTGGCCTAGGAATGGTCAACCCAATAGTTTTCTTTTCTCTGCTCTTTTTAAAGTACAATCTTGGTAACATGCTAGCAGAGAACCCGCCGGGATGGGTGGGCATTTTTCAATCTTGTTTTAGGCCTTTTCTGCGATGCTGGGAAGATGGCGGGCCAGTGAAAAGTCTGAGAGTCCGACATGGCAAGCTCCCGGCTTATGTTGCCCCGTGTCTGAAAATACTTCGGCAGTGGCAGGTGACAGTGGAGGATATCAAGTCCCTCCCCAGGAAGCTTCTGGAGAAGAGGATTTTGAGCTCTGCTTTCAGTGTGTCACTGGCCTTAAGGGATTGCCCAGGCTCTGTAATGAGGGAGGGGTTGCGTTTAATCAATTTAGAAAGAATCCCCTTGAAGTTTAGGGATCAAGCCTGGCTCGCTTTCCATGGAAGGCTCTATGTCAGAGGAAACTTGAAGCATCGCCCTGTGGATGATCGGGATTGTCCTAGAGCGGAGTGTGTTGGTAAAGTGGAGTCTATGGACCACTTTTTGCTGCAGTGTCCCTTTAACATAGAGGTGTATAAAAGGGTGGGGAGGGCTCTAGGCATCCCCTTTTTCTATCGCATGAGTTATGCGGAGTGGGTGTACGGGGCATTCCCGACTCGCTGGGATTTTGATTTGGATACACTGTTTTTAGTTAGTATTGTTGTCCGTTACTTCACATGGAATGCACGGTGCCAGATTACCCTGCGGAAAAAAGTCCTCTCTGTTGAGGTGGTGGTGCACGATATTCTGGGTGAGGTTGGGAAAATTCGGGGTCTTGAGAAAGGCAGGGAGCCTCGGGCGGTCTGGAAAAGGGCGTGGAGGAATATCAGACCTGCCTTTGGTGAACTGCCCATCTCTGGGTGAGGAGCTCTTTTCTTTTTCTGTTTCTTTCACTCCCTTAGCTTTTGTTGGTTAGTAGCTTCTTTTTGAAGAAGGGCTGCATGCATAATGGGTGCGGGTTTGTTTCTTGACCTCATAGTTTAGATGTCTGGTGTATTGGTGTGAGTTATAGTGAGATTATCCCCAATAATGACATGTTCATGATGAGTTCTGTTTTTGCTGTAAAGTCATTTTTTGTTTGAGAGCAGATTTGCTATATTTATTTTCATTTATGTAAATATGTATATATTTATGTATATTATAGTGATTTTATGCTTATTGATTGCAAGACTTTTAATAAAGAAAAATTGGGAAGAATGTTCCTTACATTGGTGGTCAGTGGGAAGAATGTTCCTTACATTGGTGGTCAGTGGGAAGAATGTTCCTTACATTGGTGATCAGTGAGAAGAATGTTCCTTACATTGGTGATCAGTGAGAAGAATGTTCCTTACATTGGTGATCAGTGAGAAGAATGTTCCTTACATTGGTGGTCAGTGGGAAGAATGTTCCTTACATTGGTGGTCAGTGGGAAGAATGTCCCTTACATTGGTGGTCAGTGAGAAGAATGTCCCTTACATTGGTGATCAGTGAGAAGAATGTTCCTTACATTGGTGGTCAGTGAGAAGAATGTTCCTTACATTGGTGGTCAGTGGGAAGAATGTTCCTTACATTGGTGATCAGTGAGAAGAATGTTCCTTACATTGGTGATCAGTGAGAAGAATGTTCCTTACATTGGTGGTCAGTGAGAAGAATGTTCCTTACATTGGTGGTCAGTGGGAAGAATGTTCCTTACATTGGTGGTCAGTGAGAAGAATGTTCCTTACATTGGTGGTCAGTGGGAAGAATGTTCCTTACATTGGTGATCAGTGAGAAGAATGCTCCTTACATTGGTGATCAGTGAGAAGAATGTTCCTTACATTGGTGGTCAGTGGGAAGAATGTTCCTTACATTGGTGATCAGTGAGAAGAATGTTCCTTACATTGGTGGTCAGTGAGAAGAATGTTCCTTACATTGGTGGTCAGTGAGAAGAATGTTCCTTACATTGGTGATCAGTGAGAAGAATGCTCCTTACATTGGTGATCAGTGAGAAGAATGTTCCTTACATTGGTGGTCAGTGGGAAGAATGTTCCTTACATTGGTGGTCAGTGGGAAGAATGTTCCTTACATTGGTGGTCAGTGAGAAGAATGTTCCTTACATTGGTGGTCAGTGAGAAGAATGTTCCTTACATTGGTGGTCAGTGAGAAGAATGTTCCTTACATTGGTGGTCAGTGAGAAGAATGTTCCTTACATTGGTGGTCAGTGAGAAGAATGTTCCTTACATTGGTGGTCAGTGAGAAGAATGTTCCTTACATTGGTGGTCAGTGGGAAGAATGTTCCTTACATTGGTGGTCAGTGGGAAGAATGTTCCTTACATTGGTGGTCAGTGGGAAGAATGTTCCTTACATTGGTGATCAGTGAGAAGAATGTTCCTTACATTGGTGGACAGTGAGAAGAATGTTCCTTACATTGGTGGTCAGTGAGAAGAATGTTCCTTACATTGGTGGTCAGTGAGAAGAATGTTCCTTACATTGGTGGTCAGTGGGAAGAATGTTCCTTACATTGGTGGTCAGTGGGAAGAATGTTCCTTACATTGGTGGTCAGTGGGAAGAATGTTCCTTACATTGGTGGTCAGTGGGAAGAATGTTCCTTACATTGGAGATCAGTGAGAAGAATGCTCATTACATTGGTGATCAGTGAGAAGAATGTTCCTTACATTGGTGGTCAGTGGGAAGAATGTTCCTTACATTGGTGGTCAGTGGGAAGAATGTTCCTTACATTGGTGGTCAGTGAGAAGAATGTTCCTTACATTGGTGGTCAGTGAGAAGAATGTTCCTTACATTGGTGGTCAGTGAGAAGAATGTTCCTTACATTGGTGGTCAGTGAGAAGAATGTTCCTTACATTGGTGGTCAGTGGGAAGAATGTTCCTTACATTGGTGGTCAGTGGGAAGAATGTTCCTTACATTGGTGGTCAGTGAGAAGAATGTTCCTTACATTGGTGGTCAGTGAGAAGAATGTTCCTTACATTGGTGGTCAGTGGGAAGAATGTTCCTTACATTGGTGGTCAGTGGGAAGAATGTTCCTTACATTGGTGGTCAGTGAGAAGAATGTTCCTTACATTGGTGGTCAGTGAGAAGAATGTTCCTTACATTGGTGGTCAGTGAGAAGAATGTTCCTTACATTGGTGGTCAGTGGGAAGAATGTTCCTTACATTGGTGGTCAGTGAGAAGAATGTTCCTTACATTGGTGGTCAGTGAGAAGAATGTTCCTTACATTGGTGGTCAGTGAGAAGAATGTTCCTTACATTGGTGGTCAGTGAGAAGAATGCTCCTTACATTGGTGATCAGTGGGAAGAATGTTCCTTACATTGGTGGTCAGTGAGAAGAATGCTCCTTACATTGGTGATCAGTGGGAAGAATGTTCCTTACATTGGTGGTCAGTGAGAAGAATGTTCCTTACATTGGTGGTCAGTGAGAAGAATGCTCCTTACATTGGTGATCAGTGGGAAGAATGTTCCTTACATTGGTGGTCAGTGGGAAGAATGTTCCTTACATTGGTGATCAGTGAGAAGAATGTTCCTTACATTGGTGGTCAGTGGGAAGAATGTTCCTTACATTGGTGGTCAGTGAGAAGAATGTTCCTTACATTGGTGGTCAGTGAGAAGAATGTTCCTTACATTGGTGGTCAGTGAGAAGAATGCTCATTACATTGGTGATCAGTGAGAAGAATGTTCCTTACATTGGTGATCAGTGGGAAGAATGTTCCTTACATTGGTGATCAGTGAGAAGAATGTTCCTTACATTGGTGATCAGTGAGAAGAATGTTCCTTACATTGGTGATCAGTGAGAAGAATGTTCCTTACATTGGTGATCAGTGGGAAGAATGTTCCTTACATTGGTGATCAGTGAGAAGAATGTTCCTTACATTGGTGGTCAGTGGGAAGAATGTTCCTTACATTGGTGGTCAGTGAGAAGAATGTTCCTTACATTGGTGGTCAGTGAGAAGAATGTTCCTTACATTGGTGGTCAGTGAGAAGAATGCTCATTACATTGGTGATCAGTGAGAAGAATGTTCCTTACATTGGTGGTCAGTGAGAAGAATGTTCCTTACATTGGTGGTCAGTGAGAAGAATGTTCCTTACATTGGTGATCAGTGAGAAGAATGCTCATTACATTGGTGGTCAGTGGGAAGAATGTTCCTTACATTGGTGGTCAGTGGGAAGAATGTTCCTTACATTGGTGGTCAGTGGGAAGAATGTTCCTTACATTGGTGGTCAGTGAGAAGAATGTTCCTTACATTGGTGGTCAGTGAGAAGAATGTTCCTTACATTGGTGGTCAGTGAGAAGAATGTTCCTTACATTGGTGGTCAGTGGGAAGAATGTTCCTTACATTGGTGGTCAGTGAGAAGAATGTTCCTTACATTGGTGGTCAGTGGGAAGAATGTTCCTTACATTGGTGGTCAGTGAGAAGAATGCTCCTTACATTGGTGATCAGTGGGAAGAATGTTCCTTACATTGGTGGTCAGTGGGAAGAATGTTCCTTACATTGGTGGTCAGTGAGAAGAATGTTCCTTACATTGGTGGTCAGTGAGAAGAATGTTCCTTACATTGGTGGTCAGTGAGAAGAATGTTCCTTACATTGGTGGTCAGTGAGAAGAATGTTCCTTACATTGGTGGTCAGTGAGAAGAATGTTCCTTACATTGGTGGTCAGTGGGAAGAATGTTCCTTACATTGGTGGTCAGTGGGAAGAATGTTCCTTACATTGGTGGTCAGTGGGAAGAATGTTCCTTACATTGGTGGTCAGTGAGAAGAATGTTCCTTACATTGGTGGTCAGTGAGAAGAATGTTCCTTACATTGGTGGTCAGTGAGAAGAATGTTCCTTACATTGGTGGTCAGTGAGAAGAATGTTCCTTACATTGGTGGTCAGTGGGAAGAATGTTCCTTACATTGGTGATCAGTGAGAAGAATGTTCCTTACATTGGTGGACAGTGAGAAGAATGTTCCTTACATTGGTGGTCAGTGAGAAGAATGTTCCTTACATTGGTGGTCAGTGAGAAGAATGTTCCTTACATTGGTGGTCAGTGGGAAGAATGTTCCTTACATTGGTGGTCAGTGGGAAGAATGTTCCTTACATTGGTGGTCAGTGAGAAGAATGTTCCTTACATTGGTGGTCAGTGAGAAGAATGTTCCTTACATTGGTGGTCAGTGAGAAGAATGTTCCTTACATTGGTGGTCAGTGAGAAGAATGTTCCTTACATTGGTGGTCAGTGGGAAGAATGTTCCTTACATTGGTGGTCAGTGGGAAGAATGTTCCTTACATTGGTGGTCAGTGAGAAGAATGTTCCTTACATTGGTGGTCAGTGAGAAGAATGTTCCTTACATTGGTGGTCAGTGAGAAGAATGTTCCTTACATTGGTGGTCAGTGGGAAGAATGTTCCTTACATTGGTGGTCAGTGAGAAGAATGTTCCTTACATTGGTGGTCAGTGAGAAGAATGTTCCTTACATTGGTGGTCAGTGAGAAGAATGTTCCTTACATTGGTGGTCAGTGAGAAGAATGCTCCTTACATTGGTGGTCAGTGGGAAGAATGTTCCTTACATTGGTGGTCAGTGAGAAGAATGCTCCTTACATTGGTGATCAGTGGGAAGAATGTTCCTTACATTGGTGGTCAGTGGGAAGAATGTTCCTTACATTGGTGGTCAGTGAGAAGAATGTTCCTTACATTGGTGGTCAGTGAGAAGAATGTTCCTTACATTGGTGGTCAGTGAGAAGAATGTTCCTTACATTGGAGGTCAGTGAGAAGAATGTTCCTTACATTGGTGGTCAGTGAGAAGAATGTTCCTTACATTGGTGGTCAGTGGGAAGAATGTTCCTTACATTGGTGGTCAGTGGGAAGAATGTTCCTTACATTGGTGGTCAGTGGGAAGAATGTTCCTTACATTGGAGATCAGTGAGAAGAATGCTCATTACATTGGTGATCAGTGAGAAGAATGTTCCTTACATTGGTGGTCAGTGGGAAGAATGTTCCTTACATTGGTGGTCAGTGAGAAGAATGTTCCTTACATTGGTGGTCAGTGAGAAGAATGCTCCTTACATTGGTGATCAGTGAGAAGAATGTTCCTTACATTGGTGGTCAGTGAGAAGAATGTTCCTTACATTGGTGGTCAGTGAGAAGAATGTTCCTTACATTGGTGGTCAGTGAGAAGAATGTTCCTTACATTGGTGGTCAGTGAGAAGAATGTTCCTTACATTGGTGGTCAGTGAGAAGAATGTTCCTTACATTGGTGATCAGTGAGAAGAATGTTCCTTACATTGGTGGTCAGTGGGAAGAATGTTCCTTACATTGGTGGTCAGTGGGAAGAATGTTCCTTACATTGGTGGTCAGTGGGAAGAATGTTCCTTACATTGGAGATCAGTGAGAAGAATGCTCATTACATTGGTGATCAGTGAGAAGAATGTTCCTTACATTGGTGGTCAGTGGGAAGAATGTTCCTTACATTGGTGGTCAGTGGGAAGAATGTTCCTTACATTGGTGGTCAGTGAGAAGAATGTTCCTTACATTGGTGGTCAGTGAGAAGAATGTTCCTTACATTGGTGGTCAGTGAGAAGAATGTTCCTTACATTGGTGGTCAGTGAGAAGAATGCTCATTACATTGGTGATCAGTGAGAAGAATGTTCCTTACATTGGTGGTCAGTGGGAAGAATGTCCCTTACATTGGTGATCAGTGAGAAGAATGTTCCTTACATTGGTGGTCAGTGAGAAGAATGTTCCTTACATTGGTGGTCAGTGAGAAGAATGTTCCTTACATTGGTGATCAGTGAGAAGAATGCTCATTACATTGGTGGTCAGTGGGAAGAATGTTCCTTACATTGGTGGTCAGTGGGAAGAATGTTCCTTACATTGGTGGTCAGTGGGAAGAATGTTCCTTACATTGGTGGTCAGTGGGAAGAATGTTCCTTACATTGGTGGTCAGTGAGAAGAATGTTCCTTACATTGGTGGTCAGTGAGAAGAATGTTACTTACATTGGTGGTCAGTGAGAAGAATGTTCCTTACATTGGTGGTCAGTGGGAAGAATGTTCCTTACATTGGTGGTCAGTGAGAAGAATGTTCCTTACATTGGTGGTCAGTGGGAAGAATGTTCCTTACATTGGTGGTCAGTGAGAAGAATGCTCCTTACATTGGTGATCAGTGGGAAGAATGTTCCTTACATTGGTGGTCAGTGGGAAGAATGTTCCTTACATTGGTGGTCAGTGAGAAGAATGTTCCTTACATTGGTGGTCAGTGAGAAGAATGTTCCTTACATTGGTGGTCAGTGAGAAGAATGTTCCTTACATTGGTGGTCAGTGAGAAGAATGTTCCTTACATTGGTGGTCAGTGAGAAGAATGTTCCTTACATTGGTGGTCAGTGGGAAGAATGTTCCTTACATTGGTGGTCAGTGGGAAGAATGTTCCTTACATTGGTGGTCAGTGGGAAGAATGTTCCTTACATTGGTGGTCAGTGAGAAGAATGTTCCTTACATTGGTGGTCAGTGAGAAGAATGTTCCTTACATTGGTGGTCAGTGAGAAGAATGTTCCTTACATTGGTGGTCAGTGAGAAGAATGTTCCTTACATTGGTGGTCAGTGGGAAGAATGTTCCTTACATTGGTGATCAGTGAGAAGAATGTTCCTTACATTGGTGGACAGTGAGAAGAATGTTCCTTACATTGGTGGTCAGTGAGAAGAATGTTCCTTACATTGGTGGTCAGTGAGAAGAATGTTCCTTACATTGGTGGTCAGTGGGAAGAATGTTCCTTACATTGGTGGTCAGTGGGAAGAATGTTCCTTACATTGGTGGTCAGTGAGAAGAATGTTCCTTACATTGGTGGTCAGTGAGAAGAATGTTCCTTACATTGGTGGTCAGTGAGAAGAATGTTCCTTACATTGGTGGTCAGTGAGAAGAATGTTCCTTACATTGGTGGTCAGTGGGAAGAATGTTCCTTACATTGGTGGTCAGTGAGAAGAATGTTCCTTACATTGGTGGTCAGTGAGAAGAATGTTCCTTACATTGGAGGTCAGTGAGAAGAATGTTCCTTACATTGGTGGTCAGTGAGAAGAATGTTCCTTACATGGTGGTCAGTGGGAAGAATGTTCCTTACATTGGTGGTCAGTGGGAAGAATGTTCCTTACATTGGTGGTCAGTGGGAAGAATGTTCCTTACATTGGAGATCAGTGAGAAGAATGCTCATTACATTGGTGATCAGTGAGAAGAATGTTCCTTACATTGGTGGTCAGTGGGAAGAATGTTCCTTACATTGGTGGTCAGTGAGAAGAATGTTCCTTACATTGGTGGTCAGTGAGAAGAATGCTCCTTACATTGGTGATCAGTGAGAAGAATGTTCCTTACATTGGTGGTCAGTGAGAAGAATGTTCCTTACATTGGTGGTCAGTGAGAAGAATGTTCCTTACATTGGTGGTCAGTGAGAAGAATGTTCCTTACATTGGTGGTCAGTGAGAAGAATGTTCCTTACATTGGTGGTCAGTGAGAAGAATGTTCCTTACATTGGTGATCAGTGAGAAGAATGTTCCTTACATTGGTGGTCAGTGGGAAGAATGTTCCTTACATTGGTGGTCAGTGGGAAGAATGTTCCTTACATTGGTGGTCAGTGGGAAGAATGTTCCTTACATTGGAGATCAGTGAGAAGAATGCTCATTACATTGGTGATCAGTGAGAAGAATGTTCCTTACATTGGTGGTCAGTGGGAAGAATGTTCCTTACATTGGTGGTCAGTGGGAAGAATGTTCCTTACATTGGTGGTCAGTGAGAAGAATGTTCCTTACATTGGTGGTCAGTGAGAAGAATGTTCCTTACATTGGTGGTCAGTGAGAAGAATGTTCCTTACATTGGTGGTCAGTGGGAAGAATGTTCCTTACATTGGTGGTCAGTGGGAAGAATGTTCCTTACATTGGTGGTCAGTGAGAAGAATGTTCCTTACATTGGTGGTCAGTGAGAAGAATGTTCCTTACATTGGTGGTCAGTGGGAAGAATGTTCCTTACATTGGTGGTCAGTGAGAAGAATGTTCCTTACATTGGTGGTCAGTGAGAAGAATGTTCCTTACATTGGTGGTCAGTGAGAAGAATGTTCCTTACATTGGTGGTCAGTGAGAAGAATGTTCCTTACATTGGTGGTCAGTGAGAAGAATGTTCCTTACATTGGTGGTCAGTGGGAAGAATGTTCCTTACATTGGTGGTCAGTGGGAAGAATGTTCCTTACATTGGTGGTCAGTGAGAAGAATGTTCCTTACATTGGTGGTCAGTGAGAAGAATGTTCCTTACATTGGTGGTCAGTGGGAAGAATGTTCCTTACATTGGTGGTCAGTGAGAAGAATGTTCCTTACATTGGTGGTCAGTGAGAAGAATGTTCCTTACATTGGTGGTCAGTGAGAAGAATGTTCCTTACATTGGTGGTCAGTGAGAAGAATGCTCCTTACATTGGTGATCAGTGGGAAGAATGTTCCTTACATTGGTGGTCAGTGAGAAGAATGCTCCTTACATTGGTGATCAGTGGGAAGAATGTTCCTTACATTGGTGGTCAGTGGGAAGAATGTTCCTTACATTGGTGGTCAGTGAGAAGAATGTTCCTTACATTGGTGGTCAGTGAGAAGAATGTTCCTTACATTGGTGGTCAGTGAGAAGAATGTTCCTTACATTGGAGGTCAGTGAGAAGAATGTTCCTTACATTGGTGGTCAGTGAGAAGAATGTTCCTTACATTGGTGGTCAGTGGGAAGAATGTTCCTTACATTGGTGGTCAGTGGGAAGAATGTTCCTTACATTGGTGGTCAGTGGGAAGAATGTTCCTTACATTGGAGATCAGTGAGAAGAATGCTCATTACATTGGTGATCAGTGAGAAGAATGTTCCTTACATTGGTGGTCAGTGGGAAGAATGTTCCTTACATTGGTGGTCAGTGAGAAGAATGTTCCTTACATTGGTGGTCAGTGAGAAGAATGCTCCTTACATTGGTGATCAGTGAGAAGAATGTTCCTTACATTGGTGGTCAGTGAGAAGAATGTTCCTTACATTGGTGGTCAGTGAGAAGAATGTTCCTTACATTGGTGGTCAGTGAGAAGAATGTTCCTTACATTGGTGGTCAGTGAGAAGAATGTTCCTTACATTGGTGGTCAGTGAGAAGAATGTTCCTTACATTGGTGATCAGTGAGAAGAATGTTCCTTACATTGGTGGTCAGTGGGAAGAATGTTCCTTACATTGGTGGTCAGTGGGAAGAATGTTCCTTACATTGGTGGTCAGTGGGAAGAATGTTCCTTACATTGGAGATCAGTGAGAAGAATGCTCATTACATTGGTGATCAGTGAGAAGAATGTTCCTTACATTGGTGGTCAGTGGGAAGAATGTTCCTTACATTGGTGGTCAGTGGGAAGAATGTTCCTTACATTGGTGGTCAGTGAGAAGAATGTTCCTTACATTGGTGGTCAGTGAGAAGAATGTTCCTTACATTGGTGGTCAGTGAGAAGAATGTTCCTTACATTGGTGGTCAGTGAGAAGAATGCTCATTACATTGGTGATCAGTGAGAAGAATGTTCCTTACATTGGTGGTCAGTGGGAAGAATGTCCCTTACATTGGTGATCAGTGAGAAGAATGTTCCTTACATTGGTGGTCAGTGAGAAGAATGTTCCTTACATTGGTGGTCAGTGAGAAGAATGTTCCTTACATTGGAGATCAGTGAGAAGAATGCTCATTACATTGGTGATCAGTGAGAAGAATGTTCCTTACATTGGTGGTCAGTGGGAAGAATGTTCCTTACATTGGTGGTCAGTGGGAAGAATGTTCCTTACATTGGTGGTCAGTGAGAAGAATGTTCCTTACATTGGTGGTCAGTGAGAAGAATGTTCCTTACATTGGTGGTCAGTGAGAAGAATGTTCCTTACATTGGTGGTCAGTGGGAAGAATGTTCCTTACATTGGTGGTCAGTGAGAAGAATGTTCCTTACATTGGTGGTCAGTGGGAAGAATGTTCCTTACATTGGTGGTCAGTGAGAAGAATGCTCCTTACATTGGTGATCAGTGGGAAGAATGTTCCTTACATTGGTGGTCAGTGGGAAGAATGTTCCTTACATTGGTGGTCAGTGAGAAGAATGTTCCTTACATTGGTGGTCAGTGAGAAGAATGTTCCTTACATTGGTGGTCAGTGAGAAGAATGTTCCTTACATTGGTGGTCAGTGAGAAGAATGTTCCTTACATTGGTGGTCAGTGAGAAGAATGTTCCTTACATTGGTGGTCAGTGGGAAGAATGTTCCTTACATTGGTGGTCAGTGGGAAGAATGTTCCTTACATTGGTGGTCAGTGGGAAGAATGTTCCTTACATTGGTGGTCAGTGAGAAGAATGTTCCTTACATTGGTGGTCAGTGAGAAGAATGTTCCTTACATTGGTGGTCAGTGAGAAGAATGTTCCTTACATTGGTGGTCAGTGAGAAGAATGTTCCTTACATTGGTGGTCAGTGGGAAGAATGTTCCTTACATTGGTGATCAGTGAGAAGAATGTTCCTTACATTGGTGGACAGTGAGAAGAATGTTCCTTACATTGGTGGTCAGTGAGAAGAATGTTCCTTACATTGGTGGTCAGTGAGAAGAATGTTCCTTACATTGGTGGTCAGTGGGAAGAATGTTCCTTACATTGGTGGTCAGTGGGAAGAATGTTCCTTACATTGGTGGTCAGTGAGAAGAATGTTCCTTACATTGGTGGTCAGTGAGAAGAATGTTCCTTACATTGGTGGTCAGTGAGAAGAATGTTCCTTACATTGGTGGTCAGTGAGAAGAATGTTCCTTACATTGGTGGTCAGTGGGAAGAATGTTCCTTACATTGGTGGTCAGTGGGAAGAATGTTCCTTACATTGGTGGTCAGTGAGAAGAATGTTCCTTACATTGGTGGTCAGTGAGAAGAATGTTCCTTACATTGGTGGTCAGTGAGAAGAATGTTCCTTACATTGGTGGTCAGTGGGAAGAATGTTCCTTACATTGGTGGTCAGTGAGAAGAATGTTCCTTACATTGGTGGTCAGTGAGAAGAATGTTCCTTACATTGGTGGTCAGTGAGAAGAATGTTCCTTACATTGGTGGTCAGTGAGAAGAATGTTCCTTACATTGGTGGTCAGTGAGAAGAATGTTCCTTACATTGGTGGTCAGTGGGAAGAATGTTCCTTACATTGGTGGTCAGTGGGAAGAATATTCCTTACATTGGTGGTCAGTGGGAAGAATGTTCCTTACATTGGAGATCAGTGAGAAGAATGCTCATTACATTGGTGATCAGTGAGAAGAATGTCCCTTACATTGGTGATCAGTGAGAAGAATGTTCCTTACATTGGTGATCAGTGAGAAGAATGTCCCTTACATTGGTGATCAGTGAGAAGAATGTTCCTTACATTGGTGGTCAGTGAGAAGAATGTTCCTTACATTGGTGGTCAGTGAGAAGAATGTTCCTTACATTGGTGATCAGTGAGAAGAATGTTCCTTACATTGGTGGTCAGTGAGAAGAATGTTCCTTACATTGGTGGTCAGTGAGAAGAATGCTCCTTACATTGGTGATCAGTGAGAAGAATGTTCCTTACATTGGTGGTCAGTGGGAAGAATGTCCCTTACATTGGTGATCAGTGAGAAGAATGTTCCTTACATTGGTGGTCAGTGAGAAGAATGTTCCTTACATTGGTGGTCAGTGAGAAGAATGTTCCTTACATTGGTGATCAGTGAGAAGAATGCTCATTACATTGGTGGTCAGTGGGAAGAATGTTCCTTACATTGGTGGTCAGTGGGAAGAATGTTCCTTACATTGGTGGTCAGTGGGAAGAATGTTCCTTACATTGGTGGTCAGTGAGAAGAATGTTCCTTACATTGGTGGTCAGTGAGAAGAATGTTCCTTACATTGGTGGTCAGTGAGAAGAATGTTCCTTACATTGGTGGTCAGTGGGAAGAATGTTCCTTACATTGGTGGTCAGTGAGAAGAATGTTCCTTACATTGGTGGTCAGTGGGAAGAATGTTCCTTACATTGGTGGTCAGTGAGAAGAATGCTCCTTACATTGGTGATCAGTGGGAAGAATGTTCCTTACATTGGTGGTCAGTGGGAAGAATGTTCCTTACATTGGTGGTCAGTGAGAAGAATGTTCCTTACATTGGTGGTCAGTGAGAAGAATGTTCCTTACATTGGTGGTCAGTGAGAAGAATGTTCCTTACATTGGTGGTCAGTGAGAAGAATGTTCCTTACATTGGTGGTCAGTGAGAAGAATGTTCCTTACATTGGTGGTCAGTGGGAAGAATGTTCCTTACATTGGTGGTCAGTGGGAAGAATGTTCCTTACATTGGTGGTCAGTGGGAAGAATGTTCCTTACATTGGTGGTCAGTGAGAAGAATGTTCCTTACATTGGTGGTCAGTGAGAAGAATGTTCCTTACATTGGTGGTCAGTGAGAAGAATGTTCCTTACATTGGTGGTCAGTGAGAAGAATGTTCCTTACATTGGTGGTCAGTGGGAAGAATGTTCCTTACATTGGTGATCAGTGAGAAGAATGTTCCTTACATTGGTGGACAGTGAGAAGAATGTTCCTTACATTGGTGGTCAGTGAGAAGAATGTTCCTTACATTGGTGGTCAGTGAGAAGAATGTTCCTTACATTGGTGGTCAGTGGGAAGAATGTTCCTTACATTGGTGGTCAGTGGGAAGAATGTTCCTTACATTGGTGGTCAGTGAGAAGAATGTTCCTTACATTGGTGGTCAGTGAGAAGAATGTTCCTTACATTGGTGGTCAGTGAGAAGAATGTTCCTTACATTGGTGGTCAGTGAGAAGAATGTTCCTTACATTGGTGGTCAGTGGGAAGAATGTTCCTTACATTGGTGGTCAGTGGGAAGAATGTTCCTTACATTGGTGGTCAGTGAGAAGAATGTTCCTTACATTGGTGGTCAGTGAGAAGAATGTTCCTTACATTGGTGGTCAGTGAGAAGAATGTTCCTTACATTGGTGGTCAGTGGGAAGAATGCTCCTTACATTGGTGATCAGTGGGAAGAATGCTCCTTACATTGGTGGTCAGTGGGAAGAATGTTCCTTACATTGGTGGTCAGTGAGAAGAATGTTCCTTACATTGGTGGTCAGTGAGAAGAATGTTCCTTACATTGGTGGTCAGTGAGAAGAATGTTCCTTACATTGGTGGTCAGTGGGAAGAATGTTCCTTACATTGGAGATCAGTGAGAAGAATGCTCATTACATTGGTGATCAGTGAGAAGAATGTTCCTTACATTGGTGGTCAGTGGGAAGAATGTTCCTTACATTGGTGGTCAGTGAGAAGAATGTTCCTTACATTGGTGGTCAGTGAGAAGAATGCTCCTTACATTGGTGATCAGTGAGAAGAATGTTCCTTACATTGGTGGTCAGTGAGAAGAATGTTCCTTACATTGGGGATCAGTGGGAAGAATGTTCCTTACATTGGTGATCAGTGAGAAGAATGCTCATTACATTGGTGATCAGTGAGAAGAATGTTCCTTACATTGGTGGTCAGTGGGAAGAATGCTCCTTACATTGGTGATCAGTGAGAAGAATGTTCCTTACATTGGTGGTCAGTGAGAAGAATGTTCCTTACATTGGTGGTCAGTGAGAAGAATGTTCCTTACATTGGTGGTCAGTGAGAAGAATGTTCCTTACATTGGTGGTCAGTGGGAAGAATGTTCCTTACATTAGTGGTCAGTGGGAAGAATGTTCCTTACATTGGTGGTCAGTGGGAAGAATGTTCCTTACATTGGTGATCAGTGAGAAGAATGTTCCTTACATTGGTGGACAGTGAGAAGAATGTTCCTTACATTGGTGGTCAGTGAGAAGAATGTTCCTTACATTGGTGGTCAGTGAGAAGAATGTTCCTTACATTGGTGGTCAGTGGGAAGAATGTTCCTTACATTGGTGGTCAGTGGGAAGAATGTTCCTTACATTGGTGGTCAGTGGGAAGAATGTTCCTTACATTGGAGATCAGTGAGAAGAATGCTCATTACATTGGTGATCAGTGAGAAGAATGTTCCTTACATTGGTGGTCAGTGGGAAGAATGTTCCTTACATTGGTGGTCAGTGGGAAGAATGTTCCTTACATTGGTGATCAGTGAGAAGAATGCTCATTACATTGGTGATCAGTGAGAAGAATGTTCCTTACATTGGTGGTCAGTGGGAAGAATGTTCCTTACATTGGTGGTCAGTGGGAAGAATGTTCCTTACATTGGTGATCAGTGAGAAGAATGTTCCTTACATTGGTGGTCAGTGAGAAGAATGTTCCTTACATTGGTGGTCAGTGAGAAGAATGTTCCTTACATTGGTGGTCAGTGAGAAGAATGCTCATTACATTGGTGGTCAGTGGGAAGAATGTTCCTTACATTGGTGGTCAGTGGGAAGAATGTTCCTTACATTGGTGGTCAGTGAGAAGAATGTTCCTTACATTGGTGGTCAGTGAGAAGAATGTTCCTTACATTGGTGGTCAGTGGGAAGAATGTTCCTTACATTGGTGGTCAGTGAGAAGAATGTTCCTTACATTGGTGGTCAGTGAGAAGAATGTTCCTTACATTGGTGGTCAGTGAGAAGAATGTTCCTTACATTGGTGGTCAGTGAGAAGAATGTTCCTTACATTGGTGGTCAGTGGGAAGAATGTTCCTTACATTGGTGGTCAGTGGGAAGAATGTTCCTTACATTGGTGGTCAGTGAGAAGAATGTTCCTTACATTGGTGGTCAGTGAGAAGAATGTTCCTTACATTGGTGGTCAGTGGGAAGAATGTTCCTTACATTGGTGGTCAGTGGGAAGAATGTTCCTTACATTGGTGGTCAGTGGGAAGAATGTTCCTTACATTGGTGGTCAGTGAGAAGAATGTTCCTTACATTGGTGGTCAGTGGGAAGAATGTTCCTTACATTGGTGGTCAGTGGGAAGAATGTTCCTTACATTGGTGGTCAGTGAGAAGAATGTTCCTTACATTGGTGGTCAGTGAGAAGAATGTTCCTTACATTGGTGGTCAGTGGGAAGAATGTTCCTTACATTGGTGGTCAGTGGGAAGAATGTTCCTTACATTGGTGGTCAGTGAGAAGAATGTTCCTTACATTGGTGGTCAGTGAGAAGAATGTTCCTTACATTGGTGGTCAGTGGGAAGAATGTTCCTTACATTGGTGGTCAGTGGGAAGAATGTTCCTTACATTGGTGGTCAGTGGGAAGAATGTTCCTTACATTGGTGGTCAGTGAGAAGAATGTTCCTTACATTGGTGGTCAGTGAGAAGAATGTTCCTTACATTGGTGGTCAGTGAGAAGAATGTTCCTTACATTGGTGGTCAGTGAGAAGAATGTTCCTTACATTGGTGGTCAGTGAGAAGAATGTTCCGTACATTGGTGGTCAGTGAGAAGAATGTTCCTTACATTGGTGATCAGTGAGAAGAATGTTCCTTACATTGGTGATCAGAGAAGAATGTTCCTTACATTGGTGGTCAGTGAGAAGAATGTTCCTTACATTGGTGGTCAGTGAGAAGAATGTTCCTTACATTGGTGGTCAGTGAGAAGAATGTTCCTTACATTGGTGGTCAGTGGGAAGAATGTTCCTTACATTGGTGATCAGTGAGAAGAATGTTCCTTACATTGGTGGACAGTGAGAAGAATGTTCCTTACATTGGTGGTCAGTGAGAAGAATGTTCCTTACATTGGTGGTCAGTGAGAAGAATGTTCCTTACATTGGTGGTCAGGGGAAGAATGTTCCTTACATTGGTGGTCAGTGGGAAGAATGTTCCTTACATTGGTGGTCAGTGGGAAGAATGCTCATTACATTGGTGATCAGTGAGAAGAATGTTCCTTACATTGGTGATCAGTGAGAAGAATGTTCCTTACATTGGTGGTCAGTGGGAAGAATGTTCCTTACATTGGTGGTCAGTGGGAAGAATGTTCCTTACATTGGTGGTCAGTGAGAAGAATGTTCCTTACATTGGTGGTCAGTGGGAAGAATGTTCCTTACATTGGTGGTCAGTGAGAAGAATGTTCCTTACATTGGTGGTCAGTGAGAAGAATGTTCCTTACATTGGTGGTCAGTGAGAAGAATGTTCCTTACATTGGTGGTCAGTGAGAAGAATGTTCCTTACATTGGTGGTCAGTGGGAAGAATGTTCCTTACATTGGTGGTCAGTGGGAAGAATGTTCCTTACATTGGTGGTCAGTGAGAAGAATGTTCCTTACATTGGTGGTCAGTGAGAAGAATGTTCCTTACATTGGTGGTCAGTGAGAAGAATGTTCCTTACATTGGTGGTCAGTGGGAAGAATGTTCCTTACATTGGTGATCAGTGAGAAGAATGTTCCTTACATTGGTGGACAGTGAGAAGAATGTTCCTTACATTGGTGGTCAGTGAGAAGAATGTTCCTTACATTGGTGGTCAGTGAGAAGAATGTTCCTTACATTGGTGGTCAGTGGGAAGAATGTTCCTTACATTGGTGGTCAGTGGGAAGAATGTTCCTTACATTGGTGGTCAGTGGGAAGAATGCTCATTACATTGGTGATCAGTGAGAAGAATGTTCCTTACATTGGTGATCAGTGAGAAGAATGTTCCTTACATTGGTGGTCAGTGAGAAGAATGTTCCTTACATTGGTGGTCAGTGAGAAGAATGTTCCTTACATTGGTGGTCAGTGAGAAGAATGTTCCTTACATTGGTGGTCAGTGGGAAGAATGTTCCTTACATTGGTGGTCAGTGGGAAGAATGTTCCTTACATTGGTGGTCAGTGAGAAGAATGTTCCTTACATTGGTGGTCAGTGAGAAGAATGCTTCCTTACATTGGTGATCAGTGGGAAGAATGTTCCTTACATTGGTGGTCAGTGAGAAGAATGCTCCTTACATTGGTGATCAGTGGGAAGAATGTTCCTTACATTGGTGGTCAGTGGGAAGAATGTTCCTTACATTGGTGGTCAGTGAGAAGAATGTTCCTTACATTGGTGGTCAGTGAGAAGAATGTTCCTTACATTGGTGGTCAGTGAGAAGAATGTTCCTTACATTGGAGGTCAGTGAGAAGAATGTTCCTTACATTGGTGGTCAGTGAGAAGAATGTTCCTTACATTGGTGGTCAGTGGGAAGAATGTTCCTTACATTGGTGGTCAGTGGGAAGAATGTTCCTTACATTGGTGGTCAGTGGGAAGAATGTTCCTTACATTGGAGATCAGTGAGAAGAATGCTCATTACATTGGTGATCAGTGAGAAGAATGTTCCTTACATTGGTGGTCAGTGGGAAGAATGTTCCTTACATTGGTGGTCAGTGAGAAGAATGTTCCTTACATTGGTGGTCAGTGAGAAGAATGCTCCTTACATTGGTGATCAGTGAGAAGAATGTTCCTTACATTGGTGGTCAGTGAGAAGAATGTTCCTTACATTGGTGGTCAGTGAGAAGAATGTTCCTTACATTGGTGGTCAGTGAGAAGAATGTTCCTTACATTGGTGGTCAGTGAGAAGAATGTTCCTTACATTGGTGGTCAGTGAGAAGAATGTTCCTTACATTGGTGATCAGTGAGAAGAATGTTCCTTACATTGGTGGTCAGTGGGAAGAATGTTCCTTACATTGGTGGTCAGTGGGAAGAATGTTCCTTACATTGGTGGTCAGTGGGAAGAATGTTCCTTACATTGGAGATCAGTGAGAAGAATGCTCATTACATTGGTGATCAGTGAGAAGAATGTTCCTTACATTGGTGGTCAGTGGGAAGAATGTTCCTTACATTGGTGGTCAGTGGGAAGAATGTTCCTTACATTGGTGGTCAGTGAGAAGAATGTTCCTTACATTGGTGGTCAGTGAGAAGAATGTTCCTTACATTGGTGGTCAGTGAGAAGAATGTTCCTTACATTGGTGGTCAGTGGGAAGAATGTTCCTTACATTGGTGGTCAGTGGGAAGAATGTTCCTTACATTGGTGGTCAGTGAGAAGAATGTTCCTTACATTGGTGGTCAGTGAGAAGAATGTTCCTTACATTGGTGGTCAGTGGGAAGAATGTTCCTTACATTGGTGGTCAGTGAGAAGAATGT